>MU225176.1:580994-608593 GCA_018584345.1 Thuja plicata | reverse complement strand
AGCTATCTTTCACAGTCAAAGGTGTTACAAATCTGTATATTTCTTTGAAATGGGTTACAAAATCTCTTTGCCTCTGTCAAGAACTTAGAACAAGTTACAAAACCTCAAGCCAAAGGGAAGAAGAACTGGTAACAATGAGTCTTCAACTTATATTTATGCATTTTCAAAGCCAACTGTATTATGAAAGCAATAACTTCTGGATCAGATTTGGCCTGTCCAGCCACCTTTTATCCCTTCAAAAGTCTACAAAATACAATTTGGTGACCCAAAAGTCATACCCAAAAAATATCAACATAAATACTCCCTCATAGAAGTAGTCTTATCCCTCTAGAAGAGTCACAAAAGTCTCTGAATTGCAATAAATTTTCTGCAGACTTTAAAAACTGCAACCTCTGATCTTTTAAAATCTGATCTTTCCATCTGTAAAAATATCTGATTTCCAGTGTTTGAGAACAATCTGATATTTTTCTGTCTCTGAAAACTTCCAGGAATAAAACATGGATTCGCAATAAAATATTAAAATTCCCTTTGAAAATTATCTCTGTGTATGTTTTAAAAGCCCTTGCCTTCTTCGAGTGAGCGATGTTGTCTCTTCTTTCCTTAGTCACAAGCTCACGAGTCGATTTCTGATATCACCTGAGTCTTGGCAACTGAGCACCTATGCATCTTACCTTCCAGTTATTCCTTCATCGCATAGTCACTGGCTATTTAAATTGACCTTTAGATTCTGAGCGACTGAGCGACATCCATTTCTTCATTGCATATTCTGTTCGGTCACACACTCGCGCCACCTTTTACTCTATTTTCATCTCGTGCGCGAGTGAGCGATGACATCTACTTTTTGACTGGTCGCCAACTCGCAAGCCATTTTTTGATTACCTTTATTGACTGGTGACTGAGCGATGAGTTTCCTTCTTTGCTTGTCGCATACTCGCGAGCTGATTTCCTTTTATCTTCATTGATCAACGAGTAAGCGATGAGACTAAGATATAACCTTAAAAGGGATCTTGACTTCTTTTTGCACGGAAAAACACAGGGTTTAAACAAAGAAATCCATTATCATTATTCCACTTACTCTTCCATTTTCTGTGGACTTGCAGAAAAATAGAAACAGGGTGCGTTTCTTTGCTTGCGGAAAATCTCTCTATGGGTGCGAACTCCGCTTGCGGAGAAAGCAATTTTCCGTTCTCCGCAAATACTTTATTTTAATTTCTGAGTCAATATTTAAACATTTCTCTCTTACCCAGAAAATTGAGAAAGTGCTTCAAAAACTCGTTGTGGGGTCCACCACATAGCGCTTCCTCTTCTTTTCTGCCTTCGCGGAAAATTACCCTCTCAGGTAGAATTCCGCAACAGAGAATCAGAATTTCAATTCTCCGCCTTGAATCTTTCTTGATCTTGAATTTTCTTTTAACTACTTCCTGGATCTATTTTTATGCTGCAGGTAATAACTTCTCTGTCCACGACCATCTCTTTTCATAGTATACCTCTACAAACATTGCTATCTATACTTTGCGGAAAATCAACTTCGCAGGTAGAAACCCGCAGTGGAGAAGATGATTTTCGAAATCCCGCAAGCCTTTGCAGAGAATTACCTTCGCAGGTAGAATTCTACCAATGGAGAAGATGATTTTCAAAATCCCGCAAGCCTTTGCGGAAAATTACCTTCACAGGTAGAATTCCGCCAAGGACCTTGGGAGCGAAAATCAGTAACAGTTACCAAAATTCTGTGTCTTGTGTTATTTATTTACTGTCATGAATGCTACTACATGATAGGTCAATTAGATTTATGTATGATTGTGGATCAGTTTGTTTTAAGAGATAAAAGTTGAAGATCTGATTCACCCCCCCTCTCAGCATCTTGCTTTCCCATATTGTATTTCCAACAGATAGAGCTTGTTTCCTCAATCTTTGATGCTGAGTTTGAAGATGTCAAAATCTGCACCTTTGCAAAGAAAATGTGGGATAAATTGATGTTGGTACATGGAGGCAATGCTAATGTACTAAGAGCTAAGGCAGAAAGCCTAAGAGGGAGGTTTGATGAACTAAGGATGAAAGAAGGAGAAAATATCACTCAGTATAGCTGAAGAATCAAAGAAGTAGTCAATGCTATCTGAGGTGTTGGAGGTGTACTTGAAGAAGAGATAGTGGTAAGTAAAATCCTAAGAACCTTACTGCCTGTATATTTTAATTTTAAAGAGATTGGACACTTTGTTGCAAGATGTATTAATAGAAGAAAATATGATAGAAGTAATGACAAAACATATGAAAATAAGTTTGACCGAGGTGATAATAAAGATTGCTAAAGCAACTGACAACCTAACAAGAGAGATACTTGAGACTACAAGGACAAAGGGAAGAAATCTTGTTACCTAGCTGAGAACAGAAATGATGATATTGACACCGAATCAGAAGAAGACATTGAGATGGTATTTGTATCCATGAAAGATGATTTAGATGATGAAGAAGAAAGGTATGTAGAATCTACACTCATATCTAAGGTTAGTAAGAATGATGTCTAGATTATAGATAGTGGCTACACTCACCACATGACTGGTGATAAGAAAAAGTTTGAAACTTTTGAATACTATAATGGTGGATCAGTAAGAATGGGTAATGACACACCTTGTCCAATTGAAGGTAAAGGAACCATAATGTTGAATAACTTGATCGAATGTGAAAATTCTTACTAGGCAAAAGGATTGAATTATAATCTGTTAAGTGTTTCACAACTGAAGAATACAGGTCACCAAGTAGGATTTGAGAATAAGAAGGCAAAGATCTTCAATGAATCAGGAAGGTTGATCAGAACTGGTGAGAAGACAAAAGGTAACCTTTTCTATCTTAATGAAACTAGCACCACTTTCTTAATGGATAGAAACAAAGACATATGATTGTGGCATAAGAGATTATGTCATGTGAATTTTGATAACATGATAAAGATGAGCAATAAAAGAAAAGTCAGAGGCTTACCGAGCATGTCTAAGCCTGAGTATATCATGTGCTAGAATTGTCAAAAAGGTAAGATGAAAAAGTCTATTTTCAAGAGTAAAGCCCATATATCTACTGGAATTCTAGAATTAGTCAATATTGATCTATGTGGACCCATGAGTATAAAGAGTTACTATGGAGATAGGTATTTCATTCTCTTTGTTGACAATTATTCTAGAATGATGACAGTTATGATATTAAAAGATAAATCAGAAGCATTCAAGATGTTTAAATGGTATAAGGCTATGGTAGAAAAACAAAGTGATAAAAAATTAAAATTCTTAAGGTCAGATAGAGGAGGGTAATTTATTTCAGATGAATTCACTAATTTCTGTAATGAGCATGGAATTAAAACACAGGTTTATGCACTGAGAACACCACAAAAAAATGGAATTGTTCAGAGGAGAAACATATCAATTGTTGACTATGCAAGAATATTGATGATTGAGAAAAGCATCACTCAAAATTTCTAGAGGGAAGTTGCCAGTACTATTGTCTACACATTGAATAAAGTACAATTGAAGGACACAAAGAAGACACCCTATGTGCTTTGGTATGGTTACACACCCAATGTAAGTTACTTCAGAATCTTTCGTAGTTAATGTTATATTTTGAAAGATGATATAAATGGAAATTTTTTCTCCAAAAGTGATGAAGGTATCTTTCTAGGGTATTCCACCAAAAGTAAGACTTATAAATGTCTTAACAAGTCATCTAACAAGATTATTGAAAGTGCAAATGTAAGAATAGATGAATTTGCAGAAAAGAATGATAAGGAAAGTAGAAAAGAATTAGAAGACTACAATAGGTTTTTTTACACTGAAGAACCTAACACTCTACCCAAGCAATAATGTATCACTCCCAAGCAACAGAACATTGCACCCGAGCATCAAGCTACAATTACCAAAAATCAGGATAATAATCAAGATGATGTACCAAGCGATGGAGATCAGAATGAAGGTCAAGATGATGATTAGAATGATGGACAAAGAGCTGAACCAAAACTTGCCAAGTATGTTAGAAGACATCATCCATAGAATCAGATCATAGGAGATAAGAAGGTTGGAATTACTTTGTGATTTTGAGCCTAAATCTATTAATACTACACTTGAAAATGAAGAATGGGTCAGTGATATGAATGAAGAAATAGAATAGATTGAGAATAATAGTACATGGACACTAGTACTAAGACCAGATGAAAAGAATGTCATCGGTACAAAATGGATATTCAGAAATAAGCTGAATGATAATGGAGAAGTCACAAGAAATAAAGAAAGATTAGTATGCAACAGATATGCACAAGAAGAAGGTATTGATTATGGTGAAACCTTTGCACTCATTGCTAGAATAGAAGGAGTAAGAATTCTTCTTTCTTATGCTGCATTCAAAGGATTCAAGGTATACCAGATGGATTTCAAATCTGCATTCCTAAATGGAATACTGGAAGAAGAGGTATACATTGAACAACCAGAAGGGTTTGTTGATCCAGATAGGAGAAACATGGTATGTAGACTATGTAAAGCCTTGTATGGATTAAAACAAGCAGCTAGAGCTTGGTATGAAAGACTTCACTCCTATCTCATAAGCATTGAATTTGTAAGAACAAGTGAAAATAGTAATCTATACTTAAAAGAAGATACCAATGGTAATATTCTGATTGCTGAAATATTTATTGATGATATCATTTTTGGGGGAAATGAAATGTTATGCAAATCCTTTTCTAATGAAATGAGAAAAGAATTTGAAATGTCTATTTTTTGGGATATCAAATTCTTTCTTGGTCTACACATTCTTCAACAAGATGTAGACATATATATCACTCGGTCCAAATACATCAAGGAAGTGTTGAAGATATTCAAAATGGAAGATTCTAAACTAGTTGGAACACCTATGGAAACCAGATGTAAACTGACAAAGGAAGATAAGTCAAATGAGGTAAATCAGACCTTGTATAGATCAATGATTGGAAAACTAATGTATATTGTTCACACTAGACCATATATGGCACATGCAGTTGGAATAGTTGCAAGATTCTTTGCTAATCCCAAAGAATCACATATGACTGTTGTCAAGAGAATTTTGATATATCTAAAGAACACTGAGGACTATGGATTATGCTATAAAAGAGAAGGAAAACTTGAGCTACAAGTCTATATAGATGTTGATTGGGCTGGAAACATTGATGACCAAAAGAGCACAACTAGAGAAGCATTCTTCATGGGTGACAGACTTGTCACATGGATCAGCAAGAAGCAAGGACTGAGTCTACTACAAAACTAGAATATGTGGTTGCTGCTGCAAATTTCTCTAATATTACATGGATCAAAAAATTGTTGGAAGGTATGAATATGAAGATTCTTGAACCAGTGATTATCTATTGTGATAATACCAATGCAATTAACATTTCTAAGAATCCATTCATGCATGCTAAGACTAAACATATTGCAATTAAGTATTACTATTTAAGAGAATAAGTACAAGTAAAAGAGGTGATAGTGGAATATGTTCAATCAAAGAAACAGTTAGCTGGTATATTCACTAAGCCATTACTGAAAGATATATTTGAGTACCTAAGACAGAGACTAGGGGTCCAACCCTTGTCTATCGGTTAGTAAAGCTGACTAGGAGGCTGCATCAGCTTACACACAATCATAAGACTATTCATGTTGATGAAAACATAGAGATGGACAACAAAAAATACATCTATACATAGCAAGGTATAAGTCTACACCAAACACCAGACTCCATGTATTGCTGATGGATAGGGAAATTCAAGGAGTATATTATAAAAAGGATGGAAGATGATATGGAAGAATTGTTTGGCATTGTTGTTAAAGGGAGAGATTATCTCACCATCAGGAAGAGATTATATCATTATCCATGAAGAGAAGTTCCTAAGAATTCAAAGGGAAATTTAATCATTATCCAAAGCGAGAGATTGATTACATATGAAATATCTATCTAAGGGAGAGAAGTAACAGGAGGAAGAGAATACACACAAAGGGAGAGATGACTTATTACTGTCAAAGGAAAAAGAGATGATCAAGGAGAGGAATAGTGAAGGAAGAGCACATATCAGAAATAGAGACATAAGCTTCTATATCTATCTAGTAAAGGGATTGAAGATTGAAGAACACACTCTACAAGAAAAAAATCTAAGCTATTTGAGCTTACCGAGAGCCATACATTTGTATTAGTTATAATAGGAGAGATTGATGAACTTCAACTATTATATTTCATATTGTATTAGTAATAATATAGTGTGATAATGTAGTGTGTTGCCATCAATGCCAAAGGGAGAGATTGATGACATGTAACTCATTGAATGTTTGAAGATGTTAAGTTAATCACAAAAATGCAAAAAGATAATGCAAGATATTAAATTAGTTAATGGATTGAATTGTCATTGATGTCAACTTAATATAATCTGATTGGTTATATTAAAAGTATCAAAGATTTCAGAGAATTGAAGAGATAAAGATTATGATTTCAGTAATGCATAAAATAAAAGCATTCACTAAGTGACTTCAAACACTAATGGTTAGTGGAAACTAAAGGATAGAGAAAACTGAGAGAAAAGTCACAATGATGCCTAAGAAAATAAACTGACGAGCATTACTGACGAGAAGAATCACAAGCATTACCGATGACCAGAATTACAATGTTAACCGATGGACAGACAAGCCCAGAGGACAGACAATCCTGACAGACAAACAACACCGACGGAGAAGCTTGAGGAGAACTAAACTGTTGACCAAATCTATCAAAGAGTTAAAACACCGAAGTTAACTGCAGTTTATAAATGACAAAATACTTAGCTGGTAGAGCTAAAGATAGACTTAACTAGTTTTTAACATTGTTTTAATCGACAAGTTAAAGCCAAAGATAAGTAAAAGATTTAAAGTTGTTTTATCCAATTGGCAAGAATATTTCTATGAGATAAAACAAGAGTTATGCTTTAAATAAAGATTGGCTAAGATTGCGGATCACACCAAGAACAAGAAAATAAAGAAGTAAGAAATGATGATATCATGTCTATAAAAGAGACAACTTAATTTATTATGAATTAAGGGGAGTGAATGAAAAAGAAGGATGCTAAAGAGAAATTGATGAAGAAAAACTTCATATAGTCCTGATGAATCAAGCTAAGGAAAGAGATAAAGAATTTTGCGGACACCGAGCAACAGAGAAGCACAACATCACCGATCAGAGAGAAGTGGAGAAAAGGTATTGAAAATATATATTGATCAAAATGGTTTAATGAGCTTACAATATATTTGAAAATATGCAAGTCTAAGTTATATGTGTGAACAGATCATTTACTATTTCATTTTAATCGTTGATTCAGAAAGTCTCATAACCAAGCAGGACTTAACAATCCTTTCTATATTGAGATACATCCCAAGGAGTATCAAAAATTTTGATCATGAAGATAGCATGAGATGCCATATACCATTTAAAAAACTACACTGGGTTTGTTTATAGAAGGTAGCATAGAGATGCCCGATATCAAGTGACAAACTATTCTATTTAAATCCTCTAACAAGGTCACACCTAACAATGTGTTTTTGACCTTTAACAGGGTTGGCTCTTCACCGAGCTCACTTCAGAAGAGTGAAAATCTTGGGTTACCAATCCCAAGTGGTTTTTCCCTTAACATGGTTTCCATGTTAAAAATCCATGTGTCAATGTGTTTATGAGTCATTGCTTTAGTGTTTTGCATTACACATAACTAATCTGGATTGATTGGTATACACTAAGCAATTTACTATTTTTTGGTAAATGAAAGACTACTATTCGGTAAACATAAAGAATAAGGTTTAAAAGAGAAATCCAAGTAGTAGTTATTTGATATGTTTATTTGAATGCATACATATTGTAGGGATGAAGATAAATAGAGGCTTAATATTGTGGTACTAAGTTTTTGGGTTGATTTAATAGAATATTTTTGATGCCACTGATTCACCCCCCTCTCAGTTATTTCTAACAAGTGGTAAGTAAAATCCTAAGAACCTTCCTACCTATATATGCTATTAGAGTATCTTCTATACAAGAAATGAGAGCAGTTGCAAACAATAATGTTACTCTAGATACTCTGATTGGTAGACTGATCTCATTTGAAATGAAAAAATTTGATAATAGTGTCTTACCATCTATAGAGCCTGCATTCAAATATTCTTTGAAAATAAGTAAGTCAAGTTATAAACACACTATGAAGAATGATAGTGAAAGTGATAGTGATGACCAAGGACTTGATGAGATTGAAGCACTAATGGAAAGAAGATTACAGAGAGGCAAAGGTAGATACAAAGGTAAATTGCCACTTATATGTTTTAATTGTAAAGAGGTTGGACACTTTATTGCAAGATGTCCTAACATAAGAAAAGATGACAGAAGAAATGACAGAACATATGAAAAGAAGTTTGACCAAGGTGATAGCAGAGATTACTGAAGCAACTAACAATTTGACAGAAGAGATACCCGAGACTATAAGGACAAAGAAAAGAAAAATTGTTACCTGTCTGAGAACCAAGTTGATGATACTGACACTAAATCAGATGAAGACATTGAGATGGTATTTGTAGCCATGAAAGATGATTCATACAAAGAAGAAAGGTATGTAGAGACTGCACTCATATCTAAGGTTAGTGAGAATGATGTCTAGATTATAGATAGTGGCTGCACTCACCACATGACCGGTGATAAACAAAAGTTTAAAACTTTTTAAAACTATAATGTTGGATTAGTAAGAATGGGTAATGACACACCTTGTCTAGTTGAAGGTAAAGGAATCATAATGATGAATAACCTGATCAAATGTGAAAATGCTTACTGGGTAAAAGGACTTAAATATAATCTATTGAGTGTTTCACATCTTAATAACACAGGTCACTGAGTAGAATTTTAAAATAAGAAGGCAAAGATCTTCAATGAATCTGGAAGATTGATCAGAACTGGTGAATAGATAAAAGGTAACATTTTCTATCTTGATGACATTAACACCACTTGTTTAATGGCTAGAAACAAAGACATATGGTTGTGGCATAAAAGACTATTCCATGTGAATTTTGACAACATGATAAAGATAAAAAATAAAAGGAAAGTAAGAGGCTTACCAAGCATGTCAAAGCCCGAACATATCATGTGCAAGAATTGTCAAAAAGGTAAAATGAAAAAGTCTAGTTTCAAGAGTAAATCCCATACATCTAATGCAATTCTAGAATTAGTCCATACTAATTTATGTGGACCCATGAGGATAAAGATTTACTATGGTGATAGGTATTTCATTCTCTTTGTAGATGATTAATGTAGAATGATGATAGTTATGTTATTAAAAGATAAATCAGAAGCATTCAATATGTTTATATGGTATAAGGCTATGGTAGAAAAACAAAGTGGTAAGGAATTAAAATGCTTAAGATCAGATAGAGAAGGGGAATTTATTTTAGATGAATTCACTAACTTCTGTAATGAGCATGGAATTAAAAGACGGGTTTCTCCACCAAGAACACCACAACAAAATGGAATTGTTGAAAGAAGAAACAGGTCCATTGTTGATTATGCAAGAACACTGATCATTAAGAAAAGCATCACTCAGAATTTTGTTGGAATTATATTAAGATGATGTACTGAGAGGGGAGGGATGAATCAGTACTTGTAAAAATTTTCCTGGTTAGCCCATTAACCCTTAATCATCAATTTGTTAATTATCTTATCTAACTGTTCATCTTTCTTTATGCGTATGCAATCATATCATAAATTCTTTAGTATGTAATCATAAAAGAAATATTCATGAAAATAGATAACACATAACACAAGATATGATATCGCATAAAACTCCTGTTAGGAAGTAAAAACTGTGGTGGGGATTGTCACCCACAAGACTTCACTATCTGTAGATAAGAAGGGGTCAGTTAAGGCTTACAATTGGTCACTTCTGATGACCTACCCTATTAGGAATATTACAGTGGAGACCTGTTAAGATCTACTTTATTTGAAGCTTTAGAAACACTGTTAAGTGTGCACTCTGTTAAGAGATTTGTAAAGAACGGTTAAGTCCACCTTCTACAAAAGGATTTTAGATGTGATGCACTTGTTAGAATGCAACTACATAAGTATTTGATCTGATGATGTATGCAATCTTTAATTTCTGATAACATATCCAATTAAGCTTCATACATATAATTAATCATCCTTCCATGATTGAATAATACCTTTATCTGCTCGTCGGTAGCCTCTATGTGTTCTTGACAACTAATGTGATCTGTTTCTAAACTTTGCATGAATTCTGCCTTTTTCTCCTTAGATGCTCTTCGTGGCTATCAACAATAATGAATTTTTTCTTCACAATTGATTTGAACATCTATTTATACTAGATTTAGGCTCAATTCTTGATTCACGCTTTGCAAGTTAACTCTAGATCCAAGGTTTACAACTTGACCTTGATCTTTAGTTAGATATGTTTTAGATCTGTTAGGATGCTTTAAAATATTTACATAAAGCTTGCTTGAACCTTAAGTTATGAATTAAAATAAATTAAAAATCTATAAATAGAACTACATTGCTTTATCTGACGTGCAAAACTTAGATCCATAAATTGTAGGTTCTCTAACAGACTATCGGTTCTGATGGTCAGTTTTCTTGGTCGTCAGCGTTCCTTTCTTGAATTGGTCATCGGGTATGTTCTGTTGGTTTTGTTCTCAAAACTATGTCACTGGTGATGCTTGTCACTTCCATAATTAGCATTTTTCATGACCTTTGTGTTCTGTTAGGTATGCTTGTTGTTTGCCGATAATGCTTGTAGTCCGCCGGTGATCTTTGTAGTCTTTCGGTGATCTTTGTCAATGTTTTTCACTAAGTGTACTAATGGAAAAATTAATGTCATCAATCTCCCCCTTTGACATTAGTATCAAAAACATGATATGTGAAACACACTGAGTGTATTAGTATGTACACCTATGTATACTCCTTCCTTAGTCATTAGAATGACTCCCCTTATGTATATGCCAGTAAGTGTAAGTATATATACATATCCTTATGTACTTTTCTTTTCCTCTTTTTTCTTCTGATATATCTATTCCTTCTGTACATAAAATATACATTTCCTTTCCTCCTTTTTTGATTCTAAAGGCAAAGGTACTTACAGCTTGTTAAAAAGGTGGGAATGTGAGGACTTGATCTCCTCCATCATCTTTTCCCATTTTTCCTTTAACATTTCTAGAGCCATGTGCCGTAGTGAAATCCTTACATGTATATCATATATGTTGTCTACTAGAGACATCTCGGGGTTAATTGTAAGATTTCTTGCATTACAAATATGCTGCTGTAAAATAGTAAGATTAGGCAGAATATGTGCTTGTAGTTTGGTAATCTCACCTCTGAGTTGTGTTTCAACATCCCATATTTCTTTCCTTAGCCTGTTCACCTCTATGAACATGTCATGATGTGCCCTTATACTATTGGCATGTGAGGTTAGGCTTTGTGCACTAGTTGTGACATTGGAATCTATCTCTGTTAGTTTGTCACTATTTTCTTTTGTAAATTTCTCAAGTGTGCACATTTTGAACTAAGGTGATTGCTTCAGCAATCATTGGCTCTAATTGATTAGTGAGTTTAGAGAGCTTTACCTTGTTCAATGCCACTTCTTGGCTGATTTTATCAATTAATTTAAATTGATATTTCTTTTCTACTTGTTCTTCCATTGCTTGTTCTGCATCTATACTTTTCTCTGTGATGGCGTCGGTAAGAACAAAAATTTGTTCCTTTACTGTAGCATTTGCTTCAAGTTTTACTTCAGGAACAAGTTGTTGGAGTATATCTTTTTCTTTGTCAAGTGCCATTGTTTCCCTATGTTCTTGTATCATTTTCTTTTGTATGGATTTTCTCTGACATAGCACTCCAAACTCTTGAAGTTTGTCACTGTCCAAAGTGGTAATATCCCAGTTTGGAACTTCAATGACTTCATCTAGTGTGACAGCCAAGATGTCTTTCTTTACTATTTTCTTTTTCTTCTTCTTTGGTTGGGTGGAAGATTGATGTACCACCATCTGTAAAGTGTGAGATTGGGTTGACTTGGTGGGTGAGGGTCGAGAAGATGAGGCATCCTTTTGTATTTGTTCTGAGTCCACCAGACGGTTTGGTGAAGACGTCTCCTCATGTGCCTTGGGTGTATCAACAGATGAATCTTCTTTAAGTTTTATACCTTCATTTTTCTTGACTCCTTCACTCTTATCTTGTTCTTCAACCTTTCTCAATGTATCATCAGTTTTGTTATCTGCCTCTTTATTTTGATCTTTTGATACATCTTGTTGATCATCGGTTGCATCCTTCATTTCTGTATCTGTATCCTTGGGAGTGTTGGATGCAACTTTATTTTCATCAGTACCCATATCCTTGGGTATATTATCATCTTTCTGAGATGATTTATCCTGACTTGAGTGAATATCAATAGCATCTATTAATATATTCATGTTTGTTGATGTATTTACTATTTCATTGTCAATAGCTGTGTCTTGTCTATTGGTATTTCCCTTTGCAGCATTGATGTCTTCATCTTTTTGAACTTCTACTACAGGGTCTTGTCCTATAGTGGTATAAACAATGTTGTCTAACCATGATTCATCATTTATATCAACATCTAAGTTACCTTTTATTGACAATTCTTCTTTGGTAACTTCTTCATCCTCTAAGCTGATGTGGATGGGGCTTGCTGGTACTTGATCATCTTCATCATCTTTGGCCCAGTCTTCATCTATAATGTCAGTCTATTTTTGGCATGTTATTTGTACCCCTTCATTGTCTAACTCAACTATTGAGTTATTTATTTTAGTGATTGTTTCCTTCTCATGACTGCTTTCCTTATCAAGGTTGAGTATCTCACTCCATGTATTATGTGTTTCTTGTTCTAGCTCTATAAGTTTCTCTTTAAGAAATTTATAAGCTCTCAGTTTGGGTGAGAAGCTTTTTGCATATTTATCCATGATTTCATTGATTTCTTCTCTCATTGATTCAGGAGGCATAAGAGATACCAATACTCTTTCTCTTATCCTCTTCTCCTCAAGGAGTGCAAAAGTGAATCTAGAAGATATTCTAATCAATAGTTCTTGTGGAACATCACATGTAGTGAATTGTTGTGGGACATAATAGTGTATGCACATCTTATAAATAAGTGCATCTTCAATCTTATTCTGTTCTATTGTATCCCATCTTAACCATTTCCTAATTTTAGGATGTCCAACAGATGCAGCTTCAAAAATATACTTACATATTTCATCAATGTCTTCAGTGGGTGATGTAACCTTTGTTGTTTCCTTTTCTTGTTTTATAGTGTCAGGTTCATCCATAGCTAATTCCTCTAAGTCCTTATTTGTCTGAACAAATTTCCTCCTTTTGGCAGGTGCCCTGACTAGTTTTTTTTCCTTTGATGTGTCAGGTTTACTCTTATACACCTTTCCTTTTACCATGGGAGAGGGAGTTGCATCTTTTTTTGTTTGATTCCTTGTTCTTGATTTCTTAAGTGGAGGAGGAGGTGGTGAATTGGACTTCTCTTCCTTTGATTCATTTGGTTCTGTTGTATCACCGATGGGAAGCTGGTCCTCGGTGAGTTCCTCCTTACCCTGTTGTTCCTTTTCACCTTCTCCTTCTTCTTCTCCTTTAGAAGATATATTCAAGTTCTTTTTCAAGTTCTTCACCATCCTTTTTGACTGTTTTACAGCCTTCTTGACAACAAGATTTGTTTTAATCTTCTGTTTGGATTCTTCATAGGTACCAAATCTTAATTGTTTATTGTCTATGGGTTCATTTAATAGTGCCTCAATGCATTCATTTGCTAATCCTATTTTGATTTCATAATCCAATTTTGAAAGCCATGATTTCCTTGGAACTACTACTTGTATGTATGTGAAATCTATATCTACCATGAACCATATTTCTTCACAATGTTCCTCTATCAGACTCTCAGGGATTCTAGTTCTTGCTTGCAACATTTCCTTTATTGTTTTGAAATACTCATGCATCACATTATCAAAATCTGTTCCAGGTGATTCTATGAATTCACCTATCTGAATGGTAATGGGTTTGCTTGTGTCCCATGTAACTTTTCCTATGGAAGGAAAGTATTCTTCAAAATAAAAGAATATGCACATTATGAGGGAACCAAACTTACAAGTGTTTGTCCTTCAAGACCTTATTGTGCAAATGTTCTCCTCCAATTGAAGTAACAGGATCTCTGCAAGATCCATCTTCTTCCCCTATTTGATAATCTTGTATGTTGTGCTCATAGCAGTACTAGATATGTTGTTCATTCAGCTTGCTTGGAAGATCTTGTATCCAACAACACATGCTCCAAACTTTAGCTCTACGTCGGTAATGGTGTTGACCTTTAGTGCTCTTTTATCTGATTTGGCACCAGTTAGTTTTTCCACTTCTGCCAGAGATGGGTGCTTGTGAGCCTGTGGTTTATCAGTTATAGGATAACTGGTAACTACGTGAATAACATCCTTTGTTATTGCCTTAGGATTATTTAGCCATAGAGTATTGTTGTGAACTCTGCTAAGAATAATTTTTATCCATTCTATTTTAAAGACCTTGGGAAAATGCAGTGCATTTGTGAGTCCCTTTACTTCCAAGTGTTTGTGCTCTTCTTTGAGCTTTCCTGCATCATTACACAGTGCCCTATAGGCATTATCTAGGTCTAGATCTCCTATTTCTGAGATCTTACAGTGAATATAGGACCTTATGTCCTATACAGTAAAAGCCTAGGTGGGATTTGGGAGAATGCTCTAGAATCGTCATGTTGTGAAGATACTTCAGGGTGTAACTTGTATTTAGGTTCAACACACATTCCTCTGCTGACAAGCTTGAAGGGTTTCTTCTTATCATCCTTAATTTTCTCTACTCTAGAAGTTGATGCCATCTTGTTTGCAATTTAGGGCTTTTCATAAATAACACAGTGTTGTTGGTGAGTGTATTTACTTACACATTCTCTGTGATTGCCTGTGAATGTGAATGCTTCATGTCAAATTGACTTCTACTGGGTTTCTTTCCAATTTTCTCTTAAATCACTCTGCTTTGCTCTGCTCTTCTCAAAAATTGCAGGTGCAAAAATGAGTTTACCCATCAGGCTTTATACCTTTTTGCACCCTAAGTTGTCATTAATGCTTACCAACTCATCAGTTTATGAAGACTACTTTTTTTGGTAAAAATATTCATAACATCTTCGGTGTCTATGCAAAGCATCAAGGTAGCTAGCAGTTTTGGAGACTTTATCGATGATTTTCGGTGAGGTTGCAAAGATAGCTTTTGTTGATTCAATGTTCACTAATATCCGTCGGTTTACACTTAGCTTGTGTAATGACCGATACATTTTGGTGAGTAGTGCTAACTTTTCTGTGTGTATTCACCGATGCAAATTGTGCCCAATAACTGATGGTTGCTTTTCAATAGTTTAGAAAGTAACAATATATTGCATCTTTATTAATACCTATATTACAATATGAACTATGTGTAATGGAACTGATGCATAGTAAAACTTGTTATAATGCAGTTCCATACTTATGCAATCTAATTGGATGTAGTGATGTCACTAGATCCATTAGATGAGGTGTCACCATTTGCATTGCTTGTTCCAGCACCTTCAGTGTTTGTGGCTTTTACCCACATCTTGTTTCTCATTCTTTTGATGACATCAATGGTATTTCCATTGGGATGTGTATTTGTGTCTGTCAGTTGGTCTTTGCAATATTTAATCACATGTCCAACCTTATGACAATGTAAATATGCCATACCTAGATTGGTCCAACCTCTTGACCTTTTGGTCCACTTTCTCATACGGTTGGCAGCAATATGACCATATCTTCCACATGCTGTGTAGTTTAACCATGTGTTATAGTCCCAAACACATGAGTTACCTTCTCTTGTAGGGTTGTAGCTTTTATCAGTTTCCTTTGGAGTCCATGCATTTTTGTTCTTTTTCCAGCATTCCTTATGTGTATGCCCATTCATCTTGCATGTAGGACAATACTTGTCCATATAGGTTTTTCTCTTTGGATTTCTCACTTTGGATCTACACTCATGTGCCTTGTGTCCTTTCTTTTGACATTTATAACAATTACCAATAAAAGTAGATTGTGCTTGAGAAATACCTTTCATTTTGCTTCTACAAATGTTTGATGTGTGGCCTGGTTTTCCATAGTGATTGCATGACAACTTCTTGGATCTTGGGGTTGTGAAAGTATTCTTCTGATCTGGTTGATTTGAGGATTCACCATTCTCATTGTACCCTAATCCTATGTATTTTTTGACTCTTCTCTGTCCATCAATAAAATCATCCATCCTTTTGTTGCTATCCTCAACCTTTTTGATCAATTCATTTTGTTGATTTTGGACTTTGATTTTATGCTTCAATTTTTCATTCTCTTCTCTTAGCTCACCATTGATCTGTATTCTTTCAATGAGTTTTGTATTTAATATATTTGCTTCTTGACTCATAAAAATAATCTGGTTGGTAACCTGATGGTGATGCTCAGTGAGTCTTATAATCTCTGATTCTTTCTCTCGTAGTTTCTCTGTAATTTTCCTCCTATCATCAATGGCTAGTTTTCTTTCATTTTCAGATTTTCTTGCATCATTCATGACATCAATCATTTTTACCATTTGAGTCTCTTGACCAATTTGAAGCATCTTGATTTGATCTATCAGATGTAGATTGATCTCTTGTATACTTGTAATTTCTTCAACTGATGCGTCTGAAGCTTTGCTCATTGATGATTCCAATGTTTCAAAGTAATCTACTATTTCCAATTCTTTGGAGTCTTTCTCATTCAGTCTGGTTTCCATAATATTTCTTTCATCGAGAAGTTTTCTCAGTTTTATTTTTGCCTCCTTATACTGCTCATAGTTTATTTGCATTTGTAACTGCTCATTCTCAATAGTCATGTCCAGTCTGAACTTGTCCATCGCTCCAATCTTTTCTCTCAATTCTTTAAGCTTTTCAAGAGAGAGACTTGGCTCTGATACCAATTGTTAGAATTATATTGAGATGATGTACTGAGAGGGGAGGGGTGAATCAGTACTTCTAAAACTTTTCTTGTTTAGCCCATTAACCCTTAATCATTAGTTTGTAAATTATCTTATCTAACTGTTCATCTTTCTTTATGCATATGCAATCATATCATAAATTCTTTAGTATGTAATCATAACAGAAACATTCATGAAAATAGATAACACATAACACAAGATATGATATCGTAGAAAAATCTTGTTAGGAAGTAAAAAATGTGATGGGGATTGTTACCCACAAGACTGCACTATCTGTAGATAAGAAGGGGCCGGTTAAGGCTTTCAATTGGTCACTTCTGATGACCTACCCTGTTAGGAGTATTACAGTGGAGACCTATTAAGATCTACTTCATTTGAAGCTTTAACAACACTGTTAAGTGTGCACTTTGTTAAGAGATTTGCAAAGAACGGTTAAGTCCACCTTCTACAAAAGGATTTTAGATGTGATACACTTGTTATAATGCAACTACATAAGTCTTTGATCTGATGATGTATGCAATCTTTAATTGCTGATAACAGATCCAATTAAGCTTCATACATATAAGTAATCATCCTTCCATGATTGAATAATACCTTTATCTGCTTGTCGATAGCCTCTGTGTGTTCTTGACAACTAATGTGATCTGTTTCTGAACTTTGCATGAATTTTGCCTTCTACTCCTTAGATGCTCTTCGTGGCTATCAACAACAATGAATTTTTTCTTCATAATTGATTTGAACATCTATTTATACTAGATTTAGGCTCAATTCTTGATTCACGCTTTGCAAGTTAACTCTAGATCCAAGGTTTACAACTTGACCTTGATCTTTAGTTAGATATGTTTTAGATCCATTAGGATGCTTTAAAACATTTACATAAAGCTTGCTTGAACCTCAAGTTATGAATTAAAACTCTATAAATAGAATTACATTGCTTTATCTGACGTGCAAAAATCAGATCCACAAATTGTGGGTTCTCTAACTGACTGTCGGTTCTAACAGTCAATTTTCTTGGTCATCGGTGTTCCTTTCTTGAACTGGACATCGAGTATGCCTTTTCTATTTTGTCAGTTTTGTTCTCAAAACTGTGTCACTGATGATACTTGTCACTTCCATAATTAGCATTTGTCATAACCTTTGTGTTCTGTCGGGTATGCTTGTTGTTTGTCAATAATGCTTGTAGTCCGTCGGTGATCTCTGTAGTTTGTCGGTGATCTTTGTCAATATTTTTCACTAAGTGTACTAATGGAAAAATTAATGTCATCAAATTTCTGGAGGGAAGTTGTCAGTACTATTGTCTACACATTGAATAAAGTACAATTAAAGAAGGACACAAAGAAGACACCCTATGAGCTATTGTATGGTTACACACCCAATGTAATTTGCTTCAGAATCTTTGGAAGTCAATGTTATATTTTGAAAGATGATAGAAATGGAAATCTTGACTCCAAAAGTGAATAAGGTATCTATCTAGGGTATTCCACTGAAAGAAGGCTTATAAATGTCTTAACAAGTCCTCTAAAAATATAATTGAAAGTGCAAATGTAAGAATAGATGAATTTGCAGAGAAGGATGATAAGGAAAGAAGAAAAGAACCAGAAGACTACAACAAGTTTATTTACACTGGAGAACCTGACACTCTACCTGAGAAATAGTGTATTTCTCCCAAGCAACAAAACATTTCACCCGAGCATTAGGCTGCAATTACCAAAAATCAGGAAATTCCTCAAGATGAGGTTCCAAGAAATGGAGATCAGAATGAAGGTTAAGATGATGATTAGAATGATGGATAAAGAGATGAACCAAAACTTTCCAAGTACGTCAGAAGACATCATCCATAGAATTAGATCATAGGAGACAAGAAGGCTGGAATGAGAACAAGAAGTAAGTCACTAAAAACTAGATGTTTACTTTGTGATTTTGAGCCTAAATCTATTAATACTGCACTTGAAAATGAAGAATGGGTAAGTGATATGATTGAAGAGATAGAACAGATTGAGAAGAATAAGACATGGACACTATTATTGAGACCTGATGACAAGAATGTCATTGGTACCAAATGGATATTAAAAAAAAAGTTGAATGAGAATGGAGAAGTCACAAGGAATAAAGCAAGATTAGTATGCAAGGGCTATGCACAAGGAGGTATTGACTATGGAGAAACCTTTGCATCCATTGCTAGAATAGAAGGAGTTAGAATTATTCTTGCTTATGCTACATACAAAGAATTCAAGGAATAATAGATTGAAGTCAAATTTGCATTTCTAAATGGAATACTGGAAGAAGAGGTATACATTGAAAAACCAGAAGGGTTTGTTGATGCAGACAAGAGAAAAATGGTATGTAGACTACATAAAGCCTTGTATGGACTGAAACAAGCACTTAGAGCCTGGTATGAAAGACTTCACTCCTATCTCATAAGCATTGGATTTGTAAGAACAAGTGAAAATAGAAATATGTAGTTAAAAGAAGATACTGATGATAACATTCTGATTGCTGAAATATTTGTTGATGATATCATATTTGGGGGTAATGATATGTTATTTAAATCATTTGCTAATGAAATAAGAAAAGAGTTTGAAATGTCTATGTTTGGAGAGATCAAATTCTTTCTTGGTCTACATATTATTCACAAAGATGTAGACATATATCACTCAGTCCAAATACATCAAGGAAGTGTTGAAGATATTCAAGATGGAAGATTCCAAGCCAATTGGCACACCTATGGAAACCATATGTAAGCTGAAAAAAAAAGACAAATCAAATGAGGTAAATCAGACCTTGTATAGATCAATGATTGGAAAACTAATGTATGTTGTTCATACCAAACTTGATATAGCACATGCAGTTGGAATAGTTGCAAGGTTTTCTACTAATCCCAAATAATCACATATGACTGTTGTTAAGAGAATTCAGAGATATCTAAAGAACACCGAGGACTATGGATTATGGTACTACAAAACGGGTAAATTTGAGCTTGAAGTCTATACAGATGCTGATTGGGCTAGAAAATTAGATGGCAACAGGAAGAGTACAATTGGAGGAGCATTCTTCATGGGTGACAGACTTGTCACATGGACCAATAAGAAGCAAGGATGCATCTCACAATCTACTGCAGAAGCAGAATATGTGGTTGCTACTGCAAACTACTCAAATATTGCATGGATCAAACAATTATTGGAAGGTATGAATATGAAGATTCTTGAACTAGTGATTATCTATTGTGATAATACTAGTGCAATAAACATATCAAATAATCCAGTCATGCATACTAAGACTAAGCATATTGCTATCAAGTATCACTACTTAAGAGAAAAATTGCAAG
The DNA here is from genome assembly GCA_018584345.1 of Thuja plicata. Classification (NCBI taxonomy): domain Eukaryota; kingdom Viridiplantae; phylum Streptophyta; class Pinopsida; order Cupressales; family Cupressaceae; genus Thuja; species Thuja plicata. The sequence continues at coordinate 588,240 of MU225176.1, read as the reverse complement.
GAAAAGAAGTGATACTAGAATATGTTCAATCCAAGGAACAATTAGCTGACATATTTACCAAGTCATTTCTAAAAGATACATTTGAGTACCTGATATAGAGACTACAGGTCCAACCCTTGTCTATCAGTCATTAAGCTGACTAGGGAATTGCATAAGCCTATTCACAAATCATAAGATCATTCATGTTGATGCAAGTAAGGAAATGGACTGCAAAGATACATTTGTACACAACAAGGTACAAATCTTCACTGAACACCATAGATAATTTTGGCTAATAAAGAGTTGTATTGCTGATGGATAGGGAAATTCAAGGAGTATATTATAAAAAGGTGAAAGGATATAACTTTGGCATAATCATTATCCAAAGGGAGAAAATATCTAGAATATCCAAAGGGAGAGATTACATATGAAATATCCATCAAAGGGAGAGAATACATACTAAGGGAGAGATTTATGTCAAAGGAAAAAAGAGATGATCAAGGAGAGGAATAGTCAAGGCAGAGCATATATCAAAAATAGAATCAGAAGCTGATACATCTATCTAGTAAAGGGATTGAAGATTGAAGAGAGAACTATGCAATAAACAAATCTAAGCTATATGAGCTTATCGAGATCCAGACATTTGTATTGGTTATAGAAAAAAAATATTGGTAGTTAGATGAACTACAACTTGATATATTTCATATTGTATTAGAAATAATATAGTGTGATAATGTAGTGTGTTTCCATCAACGCCAAAGGGAGAGATTGATGAACCATAATTGATTGAATGATTGAAGATAAGTTGATCACTGAAATGCAGAAAGATAATTCAAGACATTAAATTAGTTAATGGATTGTATTTTCATTGATGTCAACTTGATATAATCTGATTGGTTATATACAAAGTGTTAAAGACTTCAGAGAACCAGAAAGATAAATTTTATGCTTTCATTAATGCATAAAAGATCAACATTCACTAAGTGACTACAAACACTGATGGGCAGTACACCCCGATGGACAGAGAAACACGAAAGTAAAGTCACAGTGAAGCTTGAGCAAGAAACCCGACAAGCATTAACGATGAGTAGAATCACAAGCATTACTGATGAGCAAAACTTGACAGAAAACCCCGATAAGTAGACAACCTTGATGGAGATGCCCGAGGAGAACTAAAGTATTGACCAAAGCTAACAAGAGTTAAAACACCAATAGGAACTCAAGTTCAAAAATGACAAAAGACTCAGCTGGCAAGAGCTAAAGGAGTTGTAAGATAAGAAAAAATGTGATATATGAAAATGGAAGATTATTAAAATGTAAAGGGTAAATTTAATGTCTATTGTAGGAATAGTGGAGAAGGTAAGATTGTCCTCTTAATCCCAAATTTCATAAAGGGAAGATCCAAATTGATTAACCCCAAAGATAGGATCAATGCATAAATGAATCAACCTATTAAGGATAGGGATAAAGAGAAAAACCCTAACTTTGGTTTTATAGAAGAGAGTGTGTGATAGATTTAGGAAGATTAGAACTTTAATTGAAATGAATTAAAGACAAGTACTAACCTCAAAATGCTAAAAATATGAAGAATGCTATTTTTGGGTGTCTGCACTGAGTTTTTAGAAATTTTGCAACCGGATCTGGAATAGAAATGCAGAGACGAAGAAAACCCAGAAATATTTTCCTAATCTGACTCAGTTCAAATTTTGACCCAAAAATGAAAGTCACCTTTGACCCAAAATTTCCCATTTTGACCCAGAAGAAAATGTCAATTCTGACCCAGAATTTCTGATTCTGCCCTACACAGTCTGACAAAAAATCTATTTTTGGATCCTAATAGTTTGCCAAAAAGGGTATTTGAATCTGCACTCCAATTCGCTAATATGAACCTGTCCCCGCAAGAAAAATTGTTTATTTGTTGGGGGGAGGGGTTTGCCTTAGTCAAAGACCAATTTATGAATTAACCTTGAAATCAATAATTGAAATAGAGAGTTCTAGCAAGTAGTAGAAGTAGATCTAATAATGAAGCTATGACAATAGATATGCAATTATACTTCGAATGTAAACAACTATGTAAATATGAAATCTTGGACTCAATATTAGAAACAATAAACCTCCATGATTGTATGCTTGGAATCCACCTTGAAGCAAGAATGGATGAATCTTGAGGATGTACAAAGGATATTGAAGGAATATCATACCACCATGATGGATAGATCTAGGGATTGAATGATGAATCTTGAATGCTTGAACCAAATCCCTTCAAAGGCTTGAATGCTTGAATCCTTGATCTTCAATGGAGAACTTGAATGCTTGAGAGGAAGACTTGAAAACCTTGATTGGACTTTGAAATCTTGAGAACATGTATAATTATTTCTTATTTGATGGTTGCTCACTTGTGATTATGCTTCTTGGATAGATAGCTTTCGTACTTAGATTTCACTTAGAGAAAATGAGAGGAAAAGGCTTCCTTATATATGAATTTAGGGCACAATCTTCTAGAGAGGCCTACATAGGAGAATTAAATTCCATTAGAAATATATCCCTCAAATGGGACCTATATTAAACATAATTTAATATTCATCACTTCATAACCCAAAATAGCTAACCTGAAAGTGGGAAATGAACTTTTAATGACCCCCGACAATTGAAAAAATTTCAAATTGAAAAGGGGGACCTGGGTCAAAATTGAGGTCAACCTTGACCTAGGTCAAGGTTGAGGTTTACTTTGACCTAGATCAAGGTCAGGGTTGACCTTGACCCAGAGAGTCAGAACCCCTGGAAAATGTATCAGGTGGGATAGATAGTGTCCAGAGAGGCCCAATCAGGGTCCTAAATAGGCATAGAAGCAGGAGAGGGTGTATAAATGAGAGGACACTGTGATGATGGTCAAAAACACCCCCTAAGGAGGGATAAACATTCTTAACATGGAATTACTTCCATTTTAAGATGATACAGGAGTTAACTTGTTGTTAATATTGTTTTTATCAACAAGTTAAAGCCGGAGATAAGTGAAATATTTAAAGTTGTTTTATCACAGTTGGCAAGAAGATATCTATGAGATAAAACATGAGTAAAAGCTTTAAATAAAGATTGGATAGAATTGCAGATCATGCCAAGAAAAAGAAATTCAAGAACTTAGAAATGGTGATATCATGTCTACAAAGAGACAATCTAATTCATTATGAATTAGGGGAGTGAATAGAGAAGAGGATGCTAAAGAGAAAATGATGAAGAACAACTTCATATAGTCCTGATAAATTAAGCTAAAGAACAGAGCTATATTTCTGCAGACACTAAGCAACAAAGAAGCACAACATCACTGAGTAGAAAGAAGTGGAGAAAAGGTATTGAAAATATACATTGATCAGAAAGGTATTATAAGCTTACAATAGATCTGAAAATCTGCAAGTCTATAGTCGTATATGTGAACAAATCATTTACTATTTCAATTTAATCATTGGATCAGAAATTCTCTTAACCAAGAAGGACTTAATAATCCTTTTTATATTGAGATACATCCCAAGGAGTATCACAAATTTTGATCATGAAGATAGCATGAGATGCCAGATACCAACTGACAAACTACACTGGGTTTGGTCATAGAAGGTAGCATAAACATGCCTGATATCAAGTGACAACTATTATATTTAAATCCTCTAACAAGGTCACACCTAATAGTGTGTTTGTAACATTTAACAGGTTTGGTTCTTCACCGAGCTCACTTCAGAAGAGTGAAAATTTTGGGTTACCGGTCCCAAGTTCTTTTTCCCTTAACAAGGTTTCCACATTAAAAACCCATGTGTCAATGTGTTTATGATTCATTAGTTTAGTGTTTTTCATTACACATAACTAAATATGGATTGATCGGTATACACTAAGTTATTTACTATATTTTGGTAAATGAAAGACTGCTAATCGGTAAACAATAAGAATAAGGTTTAATAGTGAACTCCGAGTGGTAGTTATTTGTTAAGATTATTTGAAGGCATTCATCTTATAGGAATGAAGATAACTAGAGGCTTAATATTGTGGTACTAAGTTTTTGGGTTGATTTATTTGAATATTTTTGAGGCCACTGATTTACCCCCCCCCCCCTCCTTAGTTATTCTAACATGGGGAGGATGCCAAAGTAGAGTGATAGAGTGATGTTTCTACAAGGAATCTCAATCAAAAGTAGAAAAATAATTCCAACAATTTATTTTTTTTGTTGGAAGGGATATGATTTGTGGTATAAATAGAGTTTACATCTATACAAAAATTCCACTTTCAAACATAAGATTCATAAAAAAATAATCATTCTTGGATTAGGGATTATTGAATATTTTTTTAAAGATATGTCATTGAATTAAGAAAGATTTGTTTCAAGAAGGGTTTAAAATTTTGTGTTGAAAAATGTATGGTAGAATTTTCGTTATGTTAAGAATCAAAGGGGATACAATTAAGACACTTTGTCTTTTATTGTCCTCCAATATTCCTAGCCAACATTGGGAAGATGTCTCCATATATTTAATCATAATCCTTAAAAGATATAAGGCTAAGAGTGTTATCATGGAAATTGATGGATCACCTCACCAAATATGCCCTATTATTGTATTATCTCATCCTCTTACAAAAGTTGTAATGATAAGGGAAATCATGGAAAATTACCCAATTTACGTGGTGCACCCAAGGTTACTATTAGTAATCGTAATCCTAATTTACTAGTAACTTTTAAATATAATTATTCTCTTGTTTTGGTATTCAATTGTCTTATTTATCTTCATACAATACTCAATTAGATGGGAAAATGAAGCCATTAATAAGTTTTTAGAAGGGTATCGACATTATTTCACTTCAAATAAGCAATCACAATTGGTAGATTCACTACCACTAGTAAATTGTTGCTATAAAAATTCCTTTTATATTTGTTTTAAAATATTTTCATTAATGACACTATATCAATACCATTTGTTCATCCATCACATTATCATTGACGGTGAAACTAAAAGTTCAAGTTGTGGAGGACCACATATGTCATCAACAAAATGTACTTTTTGGACTAAAGGAGGATTCAACCATGTCACAAAATAGAATGAAACAAATGGATAACCAACAATAGAATGTAAAATATTTTTTTAATGAATTAGTTTTCTTATATTACAACCTTCTAAGAAAATTTACCTAAAACAACAAAATTCAACAAAATATAGCTAGTGTCACCTAAGAGATTTAGTTAGCTCCAACAACAAAGATACATCAAGGTTTTCATGTTTCTGATGACATTATTTTGCCATTAGTACACTAAGTGAAAAACATTGACAGAGATCACCAGAAGACTAAAAGCATTACCGGCGAATAGCAAGCATTACCGGCGAACAACGAGCATACCCGACAGAATATAGAGGTCATAAAAAATGTTAAGTATGAAAGTGACAAGCATCACCGGCGACCACAAGCATCACTAGTGACACAGTTTTGAGAACTAACCTGACAGGAACAGAAAAGGCATACCCGATGACAAGTTCAAGAAAGGAACACCGACAACCAAGAAAACCAACCGTCAGAACCGACAGTCAGTTAAAGAACCCGCAAATTGTGGATCTGATTTTTACACGATGGATAAAACAATGTAATTCTATTTATAGAGTTTTTATTTGTTTTAAATCATAACTTGAGGGTCAAGCAAGCTTTATGTAAATGTTTTAAAGCATCCTAACAGATCTAAAACATATCTAACTAAAGATCAAGGTCAAGTTGTAAACCTTGGATCTAGAGTTAACTTGCGATGCATGAATCAAGAATTGAGCCTAAGTTAGTATAAATAGATGTTAAAACTCAATTGTGAGTGATGAATTCATTATTGATGATAGCCACAAAGAGCATCTAAGGAGCAAAAGGCAGAATTCATGCAAATTTTAGAAACATAACACATCAGTTGTCAAGAACACACAGAGGCTACCGACGAGCAGATAAAGGTATTATTCACTCATGAAAGGATGATTACTTATATGTATGAAGCTTACATTAGATCTGTTATTAGCAATTGAAGATTGCATATATCATCAGATCAAAGACTTATGTAATTGCATTCTAACAAGTGCATCACATCTAAAATTCTTTTGTAGAATGTGGACTTAACTGCTCTTTACAAATTTCTTAACAGAGTGCACACTTAACAGTGTTGCTAAAGCTTCAAATGAAGTAGATCTTAACAAGTCTCCACTCTAATACTCCTAATAGTTTAGGTCATCAAAAGTGACCAATTGTAAGCCTTAACCGACCCCTTCTTATCTATAGATAGTGAAGTCTTGTGGGTAACAATCCTCACCGTGATTTCTACTTCCTAACAGGAGTTTTCTGTGATATCATATCTTGTATTATGTGTTATCTATTTTCATGAATGTTTCTGTTATGGTTACATACTAAAAGAATTTATGATATGATTGCATATACATAAAGAAAGATGAACAGTTAGAAAAGATAATTTAAAAACTAATGATTAATGGTTAATGGGCTAACTTGGAAAAGTTTTAGAGGTACTAATTCACCCCTCCCCTTTTAGTACATCATTCCAATATAATTCCAACAATTCGTATCAGAGCTAAGTCTCTCTCTGGAAAAGCTTAAAGACTTGAGAGAAAAGATCAGAGCAATGGACAAGTTCAGACTGGATATGACTATTGAGAATGAGCAGTTACAAATGCAAATAAACTATGAGCAGTATAAGGAGGCGAAAATAAAGCTGAGAAAACTTTTTGATAAAAGAAAGATTATGGCAACTAGGCTGAATGAGAAAGACTACAAAGAAATGGAAATACAAGATTACTTTGAAACAACAGAATCATCATTGGGCAAAGCTTTAGATGCATCAGTTAAAGAAATTACAAGTATACAAGAGATCAATCTATATCTGACAGATCAAATCAAGATGCTACAAATTGGTCAAGAAACTCAAATGGTGAAAATGATTGATGTCATGAATGATGCAAGAAAAGCTGAAAATGAAAGAACACTAGCCATTCATGATAGGAGGAAAATTACAGAGAAACTACAAGAGAAAGAATCAGAGATTCAAAGAATCACTGAGCATCACCATGAGGTCACCAACCAGATTATTCTTATGAGTCAAGAAGAAAATAGATTAAATACAGAACTCACTGAAAGAATACAGATCATTGGTGAGCTAAGAGAAGAGAATGAAAAATTGAAGCATGAAATCAAAGTCCAAAATCAACACAACAAATTAATCAAAAAGGCTGAGGATAGCAACAGAAGGATGGATGAT
>MU225176.1:541851-556115 GCA_018584345.1 Thuja plicata | reverse complement strand
TTAAGTACACTTTGACCCATCACATCCAAAGTTGCTCACACGTGTGAGCAAAGTGGGCCTCTTGCATGGCTTATGTGTCCCTCATGTGGCACCTATGTGGATGCCACATGAGCTCCACCTCATCCAAACCCACTCTCTCCTCCAAAAACTCTATAAATAGAGGCCTTTGTCAAGAGCAAAACATCTCTCATTTTATGCATTGTTATCATGCTAGTTTAGTGTTTGAATTTTATAGCTTATTTTCATGTTCATTCTTTTAACTCACTTAGAAATTACATGTTAGGATTAATGGAATGAACCTAGTTTCCTTTCATTGAATCTTGCATATCATTCTTAGCATAGTCTTGCATTATCATGTTCATACATTTAATGAAGGCTTGAGACAAGTTCCTCATACTTGTTCTTGAGCTCTTCATTACATCAATTACTTGCATTCTAGTTTTATCCACCAAACAATCAAAATCATAGTGGGATTAGTATATTGTGTTGGGAGAGCACACCCACAAACTTCTCTAAGAGCAAATCAACAAGGCTTGGGTGCACTTGTTTGGCTCATCGAAAGTTGTGGTGAAAGGTTCTTGTTTTAGATTTCATTATGAACATGCTAGCCTCTTGAATCTTTGTTTCTAATGACTAACTCTAACATTTGCATATTTTAGTGTTGTCTTTGCAGGTATACTTTTTATCATATACACCAATATCTACAGAAACAATGGGTCCCCAAGGAAATTCCTCTAATAAACATTGATTTTAGTGTTTAAGGCAAGATATATTGCATTGTACCATCGTCAATACATGGTTTGGGCCTATTTTCCATGGATGGAATAAAGGTCTCTTACAACAAAGTTTTCAAATTGATGGAATATGTTGGGCCTTGTTACGATTACAAAAGTTGGATGTGAATTGTTCAATATAAAAAAAGTATGTTTAGGTATGCACTCTCGGTAAATTATATTCAACAAAAAGGCAATGAGAAAAGTAAAAGACTGGCTATATACATTGACAGAAGGCCAAAAGCATCAGGCAACATTGTAGGTTTTATAAATAGCACGCACCCTCTGTCAACTATTAAGCAACCCAATCGCATATTTGAGGCGCGCGAGGGAAATCATGTATTTGTATGTGTGATAAAATCAATACATGCAGGGGAAGATCTGCTTATTGATTACTATTTGAATCACATAGATACAAACAATGTCTCTATTATGGGGTGCAAGTATGTACTATGTACCATTAAATAATTGAGTTTTTTTTCCAGCCACATCTAGAGAGTCTCCTCACCATCCACCTCATCTCCATCATCATCTTCTAATGAAATTTATTAATATAGCCCTTTCTAATTATTGGTTAACTTTAAATAATAACATAGGGCTACAATATAGAGCAGTCACATAGAAGGGACAATGATGATGCTGCAGGCACTTCTTCCCAGCAGGTAAATCTCTTTGTTATTGTACTACAAATTAGATAGAAGCAAAATGTTTAATAGTGTTCTTTATTATGTTCTTTTCATCACTATTTTGGATTAATTCTAATAGTGTTAGTAATATTATTTTCACAGACAGGTGGTCAGCAGAGAAAGGGAAAGGAACCCGTAGCCCCTCAGGAGGCATCCTTTGACGAGGACCTAGATGTTGATTTTAGTATTTGTGATGACCCAGCCTCTACAATTAAAAAATGCCTCCAAAAATTTGGAAAAGAGTGGCTCAATTGGCATCTATATTCCCTCTGACTCCTGAGTCACAAAAGAGGGCAACTAAATTGATGCACCTATCTCAAAATTATAGAGTAAGTATTAATGTAATTTTTAATTATAGAAAAAGTTCAATAATAGTTTTTATGTTATAATAGTCTTTTATGTCATTAAAAAATAAGTGGATGCATTGCTTTTACATCTTTTTTTGCGTAATTTTGATCCTCATGGCCATGATGAGGGTACTGTAGGTGGTTCAAGTAGATCACATGTTGGACTATCTTTTTTTATGCTCTAACAATATTTTCCATGCTAATCATTACTTTTATTATACTCTAACAATCTTATTCTTCAACACTTGTCAATGATCATTTACTATCGCCACCTCATACGATGACAAGCTTAGATGTACTACCTCCTGCAATGTTGGCAATGCGTAGCATGGCCACAGACGCCATGGCACCACATACTCATACATAGATTTTATTTTCTCTGTCATTATATATATGTTTATTTCCCTTGAAGTATTCTTTCTTAGGGACATTTCGTAATGGATTCAATTTATGCAACAGGAGATTCATCACATGATGATGAATTTCCTAGATGTACTCGTATTCCTAGTACGAGAATGGTGAAGGATTGCATATTTCTTGTGAGCGATGAAGAAGGAGTTCCCTTGAAAATAGAAAAACTTCCAGGTACTTTAAAGATTGGACCTTTCTTTTACTATACAATCGTATGTTAATTAAACCTTGCATTCAATATGAGAATCTTACATCTATTATATTCTTATTTTATACTATTATATCCTTCGACTAATGATCCCATGATTATTTTGCAGGGAATGGTGGTTTTTATGCCAAGCTTAATGATGAGTGTTTGTGGATATTCGGGCCCACCATCTGTACATGGTGGAACATCATATCCGAACTAAAACCCCAATCCACTATTTTGATTTCATATCATTGTTAGGATAGTTATCATTTCATCCATTTCTTAAACTATATTAAAGGTAAGTTCACTTCATTTTTGAATCTAACACTATTTTTTTTTTCTTAAAAGGTGGAAAGTCCAAGATATAAAGTTAAAGGATGCTCTCGTAGAGAGTATGAAAAACTTATGTGGACCTCGCATATTTGAGAAGGATAAGCTCCTTCAGAAATATGGGTTATGTTTGAGGTATATTAGGGACCAGTACAAGTGTACATTATCAAAAAACTTGAAGTACCAGTGCCCCCTTGCATTCCTGATTTAGAGTGGCAACGTCTTATTATGGATGCGAATGAGAAAAATGAAATAAAAAAAGGAATTACACCACCAGACCACAAAAGAATGTATGTGATACTGTTAAGAATGTAATTGTGTACTAAATACTCTTCATATTTATATGAACTAACATATTTCAATCTCTTCATAGATTTCCTGACACATCAAAGGCAACAAAGGCAAGACTAGAAAAACACGGGCAACACAAGCTCAGCTCTAGTGGTTATTCCAAACTTGCTACATGACTTGCAAGTGTTAATATTATCAGATTTATATGAGGAAAAGTACAATATGTAGATGGGATTTAACATTGAAAATAATAATTTGATCTTTATAATATTTATTTATAATTTGTAATCTTTTTTGTTTTGATGAAACAATGAAATAAAATTTGGCGATGCCAAGCAAAAATGCAGGGTGTGGAGTTCAATATAAGTCTCACAGAAGAGGAAAAGAGAATTGGCTTCCAACAAGGCTATAAAGCTATGGCTAAAAGAATAAGAAGTGCACAAGGTTCTACTGATGGATCTGTCGTGGTGAGTAAGCTAAATGATGATTATTTCAAATTTAATTATTTACCAATTAGTTTATTTGATGTTAAGTTCTAACATAAAGTGAGTATATTTGTTTTAAGTAAGAAAAAAAATGATAACATGAATGCGTATGAAATTGGAATGCAGCCAGCCGATTATGGTACACAACCTGTGCGTGATGATGCTGGTTCGTATGTGCATCACAGTGATGGAGGTATACATTTTCTATTCATTTTTTTATATGTAATTATTAATACAAGTAAACATCTTAAATTGATTGGTGTAGTAATGCAAATTTAATTACAATAGGTTTTTGGAATAATATAACAATTTGTATTGCAGCTGCAGAGAGTGTAGAGGTTGCTATTAATGAGAAGGTTTAGGTTGAGGCTAGACAACCTGATCTTGAAGTTGATGATGTGACTAGATCAGGTAAAGAGCTATACGATTATGTCATTTAAAGTATTGAAATACTTGTAACAAATTATAATAAAATGTTTTTAATTTAACCCTCTTATATGTTATTACAGATGACCCCCCTTTGCATGAACAAAGAACTAGGACTGCATTGAGATCTGATGAGAGGGGAGATGATCATGATGACATCGATGCTCCTCTTAACGATTTCTTCTTAATACAGAGAAAAACTGCAAAGAAAAAAAAGAAATGATTGTCATCTATGCACCTTAATTGCTAACGACTGATTTTTATGTGCCAATGAATTTAATTATGTGCTATTGAATTTTCATAAATTTTATAATGTGTTAATGAATGTTAATGAATGTTATCGTGTGATAATTAATGAGTGTTACATTTTATTAATGGATGAAATAATGAATGAATGTTAGATGTTAATGGGGAATTTAGAGTGATGTTAGGGGGGTGGGGCCAAATGAGCTTCCACCTTCACTTGGTTGGCCCTATTTAGTACAGAATATAAAATTGTTCTCAAAACAAAGTGAAGCTCAATAAGGTTGTTCCTTATCTAGGGTCTCAAATGTATCTTTTATCCCACTCTCAACATTGCAAGGCTTCAAGTGGTATCTCCATCTCCCACTGACATCTTGTCTTTCTCCTAAGAAATATTACCGAGCTTTGATACCACTTGATCCAGAGCTTATAGATTCACTTGTCCTCTAGGACTAAATCTCTCAAATTTTCAAGTAGATCTCTTACTATAGGATCTACACCTTTGAAAACTACAGGCTCTACACCTTTGAAAACAACTTCTAACTTCAATATAGCATCCAAACTTGATGATTCAAGTTCCTATTTTGGATTGATTTGGACAATCACTCCCAATGAACGTACTTGGGTACACCAACTATTGGTAAAACACAAGAGGCTATGCAAAATTGAGCATGGATCATATGGTTGTCTTGAATGTATTTCTTGTTTATGATTATAACTTAGCAAGTATAATATGCAAAGATGATCTCGATGGAAAAAAAAAAAGTAATAACATTAGATAGTTTTATGTAATCATACTTCCTTGGTCTTAATCAAAGTGTTTGTGACCCTCTTTTATGTTCTCGATACCTTCTGGGCAGTTACTAGACCTAATTATGACCTTATCTCGGAGTTTGGACCCTTGAAACATCATTTTTATGAAGTTTTAGTCCTTTATGAAATTGAGCGTTGATCATATGGTTGACTTGACGCTTACAGTCACCCTATGTCAATGACACTATTCACTATTGTAATATTCTCAAGTGAACATTATTGGCTGCACTTTTGGTTTCATCTTCTCAGAAAAATCAATTTCTTTACTTGTTGATATCTTGTCACGCTGCATTTTCACTTGTCAACTGATGTATTCTCTATTTCTATTGCTACAACCATATGATTTATTCTCCTATGATGTATATTTTTGTCATTGGTTTATTCTTATTGTCCTATGACTATTTCAATGCACTTAAAACAATAACACATCATCCTTAAAGAAATAATCTAAAATGAAAGAAAGAGCTATTTTTCACAAGATCTTTCTCAAAACTGTAGTTTGCCCCATGAAAAATGACCTCTTTCATGTATGCACATGCTTTGACACTATAATGTCTCTGGTTTGAAAATAATTCTTACTTGAATTTGAAACCAATGCTTTTTGTAAACTGTGGATTTCATTACATAGTAACTCTGTAGAGTAACCCTATTTTCTCCATAAAACAATCCCCTTGAATATTTATCATGTGAAACATCCATATGATAGTATTTTAAATCCATTTTACTAAATTGGAATGTTTTTATACTGATGATCTGAATGTCCATTACCTCCCTTATAGTTGTATCTCTTCATTGAATATGATTCATGATTGTTGTTATGATATTTATCGGTAAAAAATTACTTTTGGATTAGTAATTGATGTTGTTATACTTGTAGTCCACTACATTACTTTTTCTTCATGCTTTGTTTGATGTGAATGTCTCTAAATGAATATCTATCCCTAGGATGATCTACTGTTCATGTTGCTTATAATTAATGTGCTTCTTAATGAATTTGATACACTTGATAATGGTAGACTCTTTTACCGTGTTCATTCTTTTCCTTAACAGTTTCATCATAAATTTAGAAGATAGAAAAAATCAGACTAATCTGTTTCACATTGTCCTTCTCCATATAAAACTTTTCATCAAAATTATTTTGTTCACCATTCTATGACATTCAATTTATCATAATGTACCTTTTTATTTTGAGTCATATGATTACTACCTTCCTATGATGAAACAAATGCTGAAATAATTAGTCTTTACTTTGTATACTTTCACTGCTCTTTGACATGGTTGCTTAAGAATTCAAACTTTGTTGCAAATATCCTGTAGCTTTCCTTCTAAATATTACATCAATTTATAACATCATTTTTTTGTCCATTGGATATGAACATTTTTCCTTTATGAAACCATGCTCTTCCTTTCTTAAGAACTGTAGTTCTGAATGTTGATAAGTAGTGTTAGTGACGGGTTTTGTGAGACATGTCTGGAAATACATGCTAGAAAGTAGTTTAAATGATAAAGAATGAGGGCATGAATTTCAAGCAAGTCTTCTAGTGATTTCTTCTTCTTCTTCTTTTCTTTCAAACATTTTAACTTTTTCTCTTCATAGAATTGTATAGTTTCAAATATACTCGTAGAAACACACAAACAACCCTGTGTCTAGTCATTAGAAAGTTCTAATTTATAACTTTAAATTTTAAATAAAAATAAATAGCAAGGTCACTTGGGGGTGTTTGGTGACTTTGGATATTGGTATAGTATATTGAAATTCAGAAATATTGATAGTTAAGATGTTGTTAGTGTTTGGTAACTTTTGGAGATTGGTATAGTATATTGAAATTCAGAAATATTGATAGTTAAGATGTTGTGAAAAAAAATAAAAAATAAAAAATCTAGTGTGTACACTTCAATGTTTTGAACATTCATATATCAATCATCATTCTCAAACTCAGATTCCTTTAGTAGATGGTATTTCATTACCACCATCTGGTTCAAACAGCTTCATCCACCTTTACTGTTGAATAATGGAAAATTGCATTTTTGCATGGTTTTGGTTACAGGATCTACTAGTTTTCTTGCAAAGGGTATTCTCTAATTTCTAGCTCTTTTACTTGTTAAGTAGTTGCCTTGAATTTTTCATTATCTTCTTCATTGCATGCAAAATGAACATGGTTTTCTTGGTTTTCCAAAGTCTTCATAGAGAATATTTTACGAGTACAACCCTCTGTGGGGACTTTGTTCCTGCTTATCATGGCTCCAAACGTTTCATCAGCCAAAGCAAGGCTTCACAAAGAGGTGAGCAAACTAAAATATTTTAGAATGTGTAGTTTCTCCCACTTCAATAATCATAATAAATGAAAAATATAAATGACATGGTATAAAATAAAAATATAGATAAGAATAAAAGAAAAAAAAAATTTTGATATATTAATCTACATAAAGAAACGTCCCATAATAGCTTGTATATTATGAGTTTGAAAGAATATAAATGGAATAGTCTTGGAGTAAAAATAGATAAATATAAAAAGAAATAAGAATATTTTTTTTCCTCTTTTAGTTCTTTTATTCTGATGATGGATAAGAGAGTGCGATCTGAAATATTAATGCAAAAAAGAACACAATCATTTTCAGAAATAAAATATGTATAATATTATAAATTGTGGAAAATTGTTATCTTTAATTAAGAATAAAATAAAAAAAATGTTAAATATTTGATATATCATTCTATATAAAGAAACATCATGTACTAGCTTATATAATAAGAGTGTATACGTGATACCTGGTCATGTAAGATGAATGTTGTAATGAATTTTATCAATTATTAATGAGGAGTAAGTGTTGTAGCACATAAGACAATTTGGTAAGAGATTTGTGCATATGTTTGTTTATCTATGTTGTTTGTATCCATCTCCATCTACCCCTGTCAAAGTGAGCAGAAGTCTGTGCAGAATGAGGAGATTGTTGTTTTTAGAAAGTGAAGGAAGGACCAATAAAGGGTCATTGAAGCAACGGTTCAGTAAAAAAAGGGTCCAAACAAGGTGATCGGGCCAATAAGAAAGGGGGTATATAGATTTGGTTTAGAGTTTTATATATCATTGTTTTTAGCAGATTTGGTTGTCACCATACAATATAAGGTGAGATTTAGTGCCTTATTATTCAATAATTGTCAAAACTGCTTCAATTGCTTTAGATAAGTAGGTCATTAAAACAGTCGCCATTAAAGTTAAGTTTATTTTAGATGGTTGTGATAACATGTAACTGATTGAATGTTTGAATATGTT
Organism: Thuja plicata; assembly: GCA_018584345.1. Taxonomy (NCBI): domain Eukaryota; kingdom Viridiplantae; phylum Streptophyta; class Pinopsida; order Cupressales; family Cupressaceae; genus Thuja; species Thuja plicata. The sequence continues at coordinate 547,851 of MU225176.1, read as the reverse complement.
AAGTTGATCACCGAAATGCAGAAGGATAATGCAAGACATTAAATTAGTTAATGGATTGTATTGTCATTTATGTCAACTTGATATAATCTAATCGGTTATAATTAAAGTGTCAAAGACTTCAGAGAATCAAAGAGAAAAAGATTATGCTATCAGTAATGCATAAAAGACAAGCATTCATAATGTGACTTCAAACACTGACGGCTAGTGGAACCCAACAGACAGAGATCACTGAAACTCAAGTCACAATGATGCCCGAGCAAGAACACCAACAAGCATTATCGATGAGTAGAATCACAAGCATAACCGACAGCTAGAATCATAGTGTAAAACAATGGAGAAGCCTGAGGAGAACTGGAGTGTTGACCAAAGCTATCAAAGAGTTAAAACACAGAAATTAACTTGAGTTCAGAAATGAAAAAATATCTAGCTGTCAGAGCTAAATATGGACTTAACTGGTAGTTATCTTTGTTTTCATCGACAAGATAAAGTTAGAGATAAGTAAAGGATTTAAAGGTGGTTTGTCTAGTTGGCAAGAAGATCTGTGTGAGATAAAATAGGAGTTTTGATTTAAATCTAATTGGCTAAGATTGCGGATCACGCCAAGATCAAGAAAATCAAGAATCTAACAACAATGATATCATGTATATATAAGAGACAGCTTAATTCATTATGAAAAGAGAGGGTGAATGAATAAAAAAGAGGATGTTGAAGAGAAACTGATGAAGAGAAACTTCATACAATCTTGATCAATCAAGCTGAGGAAAGAGCTAAAGTTTTCTGCGGACACTAAGCAATAGAGCACAGCATCACCAAGAAAAAGTAAAGTGGAGCAAAGGTATTGACAAAGATATATTAATCAGATTAGTTTCATGAGATTATAATAGATCTGAAAATCTGCAAGTATAAGTTGTATATGTGAGCAGATCATATTGTTTGAGTTTAACCATTGATTCAGAAAGTCTCTTAACCAAGCAGGATTTAAATATCCTTTCTATATTGAGATACATCCCAAGGACTATCAAAAATTTTGATCACAAAGATAGCATGAGATGCCAGATACCTATTGACAGGCCAACTGAGTATTTGATCAAGGAAGGTAGCATAGAGATTCCTGATATCAAGTGATAGACTAAAGTTTTAAATCCTCTAACAAGGTCACACCTAACAGTGTGTTTGTAACCTTTGATAGGGTTGGATCTTCACCGAGCTCACTTTAGAAGAGTGAAAAATTTAGGTTACATATCCCAAGTGGTTTTCCCCTTAATAGGGTTTCCACATTAAAAATTCATTTGTCAATGTGTTTATGAGTCATTACTTTACTATTTTTCATTACATATAGCTTAACTGGATTGATCGGTATAGTCTAGATAATTTGTTGTCTTTCAATAAATTAATAGACTACTATTCGATAAACATACAGTATAAGGTTTAACAAAGCATTCCAAGTAGTAGTAATTTGATAATTGTATTTGAAGGCATTCATCTTATAGGACTAAAGATAACTAGAGGCTTAATATTGTGGTACTAAGTTTTTGGTTTGATTATTGGAATATTTTTGAGGCTACTGATTCACCACCCCCTCTCGGTTATTACTAAAAATTGGTATCAGAGCTTGTGTGTTTAGAAATGGAGTTTAACAGCTCAATCAAAAGATCACAAGATGAACAAACGAGATGTGCCCAAGTTGAATAAATACAACTTTGCATCATGGCAAAGAAGAATAATACTCCACTTATTAGGTATTGGAAATGATGTTACTCAATACCTTGATACTAAATATGTGTTTCCTACAGGACCTCACACTCTTGAGAAATTAAGAGTAAAGTATGAGCATAACTGCATGATGATAGAACTTGCATCATCACTCTCTGATGCTAAGTTTGAAGATGTCAAAACCTGCACCTCTACAAAGAAAATGTGGGATAAGTTAAAGTTGGTACATGGAGGAGATGCCAATGTACTAAGAGCAAAGGCAAAAAGCCTAAGAGAGAGGTTTGATGACCTAAGGATGAAAAAAGGAGAAAATATCACTCAGTATAGCTATAGAATTAAAGAGGTAGTGAATTCTATATGAGGAATTGGAGGTGTACTTGGAGAGGAGATAGTGGTAAGTAAAATCTTAAGAACCTTACTGCCTATATATGCTATTAGAGTTTCTTCTATTTAAGAAATGAGAGAAGTTGCAAACAATACAGTTACTCTAGATAGTCTGATTGGTAGACGGATTTAATTTGAGATGAATAACTTTGATAATAGTGTCTTACCATCTATAGAATCTGCATTCAAATATTCTTTAAAGACAAGTAACTCAAGTCATAGACATGCTATTAGAAATGATAGTGAAAGTGATAATTAGGATCAAGGACTTGATGAGATTGAAGCACTAATGGCCAGAAGATTGCAGAGAGGCAAAGGTAGATATAAGAGTCCAAACAGAAGAAAAGATGACAGAGGAAATGACATATATATGAGAAGTTTGATAGAGGTAATCATAGAAATTACAGAAGAAACCATCAATCTGACAAAAGAGATACCCAAGACTACAAGGACAAAGGGAAGAAAGCTTATTACCTAGCTAAGAACAGAGCTGATTACACCGACACCGAATCAGAAGAAGACATTGAGATAGTAAGAATGATGTCTGGATCATAGATAGTGGCTGCACTCACCATATGACCGGTGATAAACAAAATTTTGAGACTTTTGAATACTATAGTGGTGGTTCAGTAAGAATGAGAAATGATACACCTTGTCCAGTTGAAGGTAAAGGAGCTATAATGTTGAATAACCTGATAAAATGTGAAAATGCTTACTGGGTAAAAGGACTAAATTATAATCTGTTAAATGTATCACAACTAAATAATACAGGTCACCAAGTGGAATTTGAAAATAAGAAGGAAAATATCTTTAATGAATCAGGAAGATTGATTGGTACCGGTGAGCAGAAAAAGGTAACCTTTTCTATCTTGATGACACTAACACCACTTGTTTAATGGCTAGAAATGAAGACATATGGTTGTGGCAGAAAATATTGTGTCATGTGAACTTTGACAATATGATAAAGATAAGCAACAAAAGGAATTTCAAAGGCTTACCGAGCATGAATAATCCTGAGCATATCATGTGCAAGAACTGTCAAAAAGGTAAGATGACAAAGTCTAGTTTCAAGAGTAAAAACCATACATCTAATGCAATTCTAGAATTAGTCCATACAGATCTATGTGGACCCATGAGGACAAAGAGGTACTATGGAGATAGATATTTTATTCTCTTTTTTGATGATTATTCTAGAATGATGACACTCATGTTCTAAAAAGATAAATCAGAAGCATTTAAGATGTTTAAATGGTACAAGTATATGGTAGAATAAAAAGTGAAAAGAAATTGAAATGCTTAAGGTCAGATAGAGGAGGGGAATTTACTTCAGAAGAATTCACTAACTATTGCAATGAGCATGGAATTAAAAGACATGTTTCTACATCGAGAACACCACAACAAAATGGAATTGTTGAAAGGAGAAACAAATCAATTGTTGACTGTGCAAGAACATTGATTACTGAGAAAAGTATCACTCAAAATTTCTAGAGGGAAGCTGTCAGTACTGTTGTCTACACATTAAACAGAGTACAATTGAAGAAGGACACAAAGAAGACACCCTATGAACTTTGGTATGGCCATACACCCAATGCAAGTTACTTCAGAATCTTTGGTAGTCAATATTATATTTTGAAGGATGATAGAAATGGAGAAGTTGACTCCAAAAGTGATGAAGGTATCTTTCTAGGGTACTCAACCAAAAGAAAGGCTTATAAATGTCTTAACAATTTATCTAACAAAATCATTGAAAGTGCAAATGTGAAAATAGATGAATTTGCAAAAAAGAATAACAAGGAAAGCAGAAAAAAACCAGAGGAATACAACAGGTTTGTTTATACAAAACCTGACACTCTACCCGAGCAAAATTGTATCCCTCCTGAGAAACATAATATTGCACTCGAGCATTAGGCAACAATTACTAAAAAATAAGAAAATCCTCAAGATGATTTTTCGAACAATGGAGATCAAAATGAAGGTCAAGAAGATGATCAGAATGATGAACACGGAGTAAAAATGAAAATTGTCAAGTATGTCAAATACATCATCTAGAAAATCAAATCATAGGAGACAAGAAGGCTGGAACAAGAACAAGAAGTAAGTCACTAAACACTAGATGTTTACTTTGTAATTTTGAGCCTAAATCTGTTAACAATGCACTTGAGAATGAAGAATGGGTCAGTGCTATGAATGAAGAAATAGAACAGATTGAGAAGAACATTACATGGACACTAGTACCGAGACCAGATGACAAGAATGTCATCAGTACCAAATGGATATTTAGAAACAAGCTGAATAAGAATGGAGAAGTCACAAGAAACAAAGTAAGGTTAGTGTGCAAGGGAAATGCACAAGAAGAAGGTATTGATTATGGAGAAACCTTTGCACCCTTTGCTGGACTAGAAGGAGTTAGAATCTTACTTTCTTATGATGCATTTAAAGGATTCAAGGTATACCAGATGGATGTCAAATCTGCATTCCTAAATGGAATACTAGAAGAAGAGGTATACATTGAACAACCAGAAGGGTTTGTTGATCCAGACAAGAGAAACATGGTATGTAGACTACATAAATCCTTGTATGGATTGAAACAAGCACCTAGAGCCTGGTATGAAAGACTTCACTCATATCTCATTAGCATAAAATTTGTTAGAACAAGTGAAAATAGTAATCTATACTTAAAATAAGATATCAATGGTAATATTCTGATTGCTAAAAATTTTGTTGATGATATCATTTTTGGGGGAAATGGACTATTATGCAAATCCTTTGCTAATGAAATGAGCAAGGAATTTGAAATGTCTATGTTTGGGGAGATCAAATTTTTTCTTGGTCTACAGATTCTTCAACAAGATGCAGGCATATATATCACTCAGTCCAAATACATCAAGGAAGTGTTGAAGATATTCAAGATGGAAGATTCCAAACTAGTTGGAACACCTATGGCTACTAGATGTAAGCTGACAAAAGAAGACAAATCAAATGAGGTCCATCAAACATTGTATAGATCAATGATTGGCAAACTAATGTATGTTGTTCACACCAGACCAGATATAGCACATGCAGTTGGAATATTTATAAGATTCTCTGCTAATCCCAAAGAATCACATATGACTGCTGTCAAGAGAATTCTGAGATATCTGAAGAATACCGAGGACTACGGGTTATGGTATAAAAGAGAAGGAAAATTTGAGCTACAAGTCTATAAAGATGTTGATTGGGTTGGAAACAGTGATGACCGAAAGAGCACAACTGGAGGATTATTCTTCATGGGTGACAAACTTGTCACATGGATCAGGGTAATACCACAATAGTGGGTTACACTTTTTAGGAGGAAGAAATTCACCCCGAAAAGCATGGCCCACTAAAAAATGTTTCATACTTTTGATCGAACCAACAAAATCCTTTCGATCGGAAGTGAGTAACTTCCGATCGAAAGTACCTAAAATGGGTACTTTCGATCGGAAGTTACTTTCGATCGAAAGTAACTAGGTTTTTTTTGGCAGAATAAAATCTGCCGAAATAGTCATTTTGACTGTTTCGGCTGGATTGAAAGTGACAGAGAGAACAGTGGCTTCTGTTTTATCAAACGTCAAGTTATCAGGTTTTTCACATTTAAAATTTGCATATTTTATTGTTTTATAATATATATTGTTTGTATGTATACATTTTAATGTTTTTTTATATATATTATTTGTAAATTTGTATATATACATGTATATGTGTATATATGCATATATGTATATATATATATGCATATATGTGTATAATGTGTATATATGCACATATGTATATATATATTTGTATATATATATATATTTGTGTGTGTGTGTGTGCATATATATATATATATATATAGATATATATATATGTGTGTGTGTGTGTGTGTGTGTGTGTATGTATATG
>MU225176.1:517324-533447 GCA_018584345.1 Thuja plicata | reverse complement strand
TTACATGTTTCATTAAGACAAGTCATAATCATCAACTTAAAATATGGACAAAGAGAGAGATAAAGAGATATAGACATGTACCTTGTTTATTCTAATAATATCTTTCCCGAGCTTCTTCACGTAGTCTATGTTCTGTATCTTCTGAATAATGTCGTGCACTCTTATTTAGCCCTCTCTTTTTATTTCCCATCACAGGTTGCAAAATTGTCTTCTTTTTCCAAATTGTGAAGTATTTTGCGACTTTCAAGATAACAAGATGACAAAAACATATATTTATTTATATGTAATCATTATGTACCCGAAATGACACCAAAGAGGCCGACATGGGTTTCTATCAAAAGTCATCTTTGAATTTCAATAGAAACTGTATACTTTCTATCAAAAGTGCTTTGGTAAACGTTGGAAAAATTCTAAATCATGAAACTACTTTCGATAGAAAGTAGTTTCGATCGAAACTGCTTTCTATCGAAACCCTCAAAAATGATGTCATCTGCAAAGCCCCACAACAATATGCAGATTTAATGGCTTCAGGGCTCAAGCACATGGCTCAAATGGAATAATAGAGACACCTCCTTTTGCATCACACAAGTACTCTGAACCAGCTTTCTAACAAATATAGATTTGACAAATTTTGAATTAATTAGGTCTATGTTTTTTGACGTGGATCAGATGTAGGTTTTTTATCAAATATAAACTTCCAGGTTTGACGTTCAATGAAAAATAGTAGAAAATAGAAAAATAATTGAAAAATAATAGTGCCCTCTGGTTTTGAGTCTTCTTTCTATCAATTTTTTTTTTTTGAATTCTGATAAATACACAACAAGTTATCAGCTATGCAGTCAAGGTATGTCAAAATTATGGTTGAATCTACTTCAAACATTCATAAAATATGCAATAATCATGATAATGTCATCAAACCAATTGCATGCCCTCTATATGGATGTTACAAAACCAAATTCAAAAGAAGAACATTGATATCTATTTTATAAAAAAAGTTATGTTGTACGAATTCATTGTACCTTTTTGAAAAAGACATTTTCAGCAACATAGCAGTTTTAGTGGGAGAAAAAAAAAACCATTAAAATCAATTCAAAAAAAAATTTAAAAAATATATTTAGAATCTAGACAGAAAATACTAAAAGACTCTAGTTTACTTCATCTTCTGATTTCAAATAGTTTAACGACAACATGCATCCGAATGTGAAAGTTTTTCTCAAAATGTAGACTTCAATGTCCGTTTAGGCAAAAAAGTGTAACCCACCATTGTGGGATCACCCATCAGCAAGAAGCAAGGATGCATCTCTCAGTATACTGCAGAAGCATAATATGTGGCTGCTACTACAAATTTCTCCAATATTGCATGGATCAAAGAATTGCTGGAAGGTATGAATATGAAGATTCTTGAACCAATAATTATCTATTGTGATAACACCAGTGCAATTAAAATTTCTAAGAATCCAGTCATGCGTGCTAAGACTAAGCATATTGCTATCAAATATCACTATCTAAGAGAACAAGTGCAAGAAAAGGAGGTGATATTGGAATGTGTTCAATCAAAGGAACAATTAGCTGATATATTCACCAAGCTATTACCAAAGGATATATTTGAGTACCTGAGACAGAGACTAGGGGTCCAAACCTTGTCTATCGGTCAGTAAGTTGACTAGGAGATTGCATCAGCCTATACCAAATCTGAAGATTAGTCATGTTAATGCAAACATTGTGATGAACAACAATGGATACATCAGTACACAGCTAGGTACAAGTATGCACCGAATACTAGAGACATCGTATTGCTGATGGATAGGAAAATTCAAGGAATATATTATATAAAGGGATGGAACATGATATAGATGATTTTTGTTTGGAATTATTGTCAAAGGGAGAGATTATCTCATTATCATAAGGGAGAGATTATCTCATTGAATCATAATGGTGAGATGATCTCATTGATCAGAAAAGATTATATCATGAAGTGAAGTTCCTCAGAATCAGAAGGAAGAGTTAATCAATATTCAAAGGGAAATAAATTGATTACATATGAAATATCCATCTAAGGGAGAGAACTAACAAAGGGAGAGAGTTCATACAAAGAGAGAGATTGTTTTAAAAGGAAAAAGAGATTATCTAGAAGAGGAACAATCAAGGCAAAGCACATATCAGAATAGAGACATTAGATGCTACATCTATCCAGTGAAGGGATTAAAGATTGAAGACAACCATTCTGCATGAAACAAATCTAAGCTATTTGAGCTTACTGAAAGCCAAACATTTGTAATAGTTACAATAGGAAAGCTTGATGAAACTATTATATTTCATATTGTATTAGCAATAGTATAGTATGATAATGTAGTATGTTGCCATCAATGCCAAATGGAGAGATTGATGATGTGTAACTAATTGAATGTTTGAAGATGTTAAGTTGATCACTAAAATGCAGAAGGATAATGCAAGACATTAAATCAATTAATGGATTGTATTTTCATTGATGTCAACTTGATATTATCTAATCAGTTATAATCAAAGTGTTAAAGACTTCAGAGAATCAAAGAGAAAAATATTATGTTATCAGTAATGCATAAAAGACAAGCATTCACAATGTGAATTCAAACACCGACGGCTAGTGGAACCTGACAGACAAAGATCACCGAAAGTCAAGTCACGGTGATGCCCGAGAAAGAACACCGATGAGCAGAATCAAAAGCATAACCGATGGCCAGTGTCATAGTGTAAATCGATGAAGAAGCCCAAGGAGAACTGGAGTGTTGATCAAAGCTATCAAAGAGTTAAAACACCAAAATTAACTTGAGTTCAAAAATGACAAAATATCTAGTTGGCAGAGCTAAATATGGACTTAACTGGTAGTTATCTTTGTTTTCATCGACAAGATAAAGCCAGAGATAAGTAAAGGATTTAAAGTTGTTTTGTCCAGTTGGCAAGAAGATCTGTGTGAGATAAAACATGAGTTTTGATTTAAATCTAATTGGCTAAGATTGTGGATCACGCCAATATCAAGAAAATCAAGAACCTAACAACAGTGATATCATGTCTATAAAAGAGACAACTTAATTAATTATGAAAAGAGAGGGTGAGCGAATGAAAAAGAGGATGATGAAGAGAAACTAATGAAGAGAAACTTCATATAGTCTTGATCAATCAAGCTGAGGAAAGAGCTAAAGTTTTCTGTGGACACTGAGCAACATAGTACATCATCACCGAGCAGAAGTAAAGTGGAGCAAAGGTATTAACAAAGATATATTGATCAGATTAGTTTCATGAGATTATAATAGATCTAAAAATCTGTAAGTATTAGCTGTATATGTGAACAAATCATATTGTTTCATTTTAACCATTGATTCAGAAAGTCTCTTAACCGAGCGGGATTTAAATATCCTTTCTATATTGAGATACATCCCAAGGAGTATCAAAGAGTTTGATCATGAAGATAGCATAAGATGTTGGATACCTATTGACAGGCCAAGTGAGTGTTTGATCAAGGAAGGTAGCATAGAGATGCCCGATATCAAGTGATAGACTAAACTTTTAAACCTCTAACAAGGTCACACCTAACAGTGTGTTTGTAACCTTTAACAGGGTTGGATCTTCACCGGGCTCACTTTAGAAGAGTGAAAATTTTGGGTTACCAGTCCCAAGTGATTTTTCCCTTAACAGGGTTTCCACGTTAAAAATCCATGTGTCAATGTGTTTATGAGTCACTACTTTACTATTTTGCATTACATATAGCTTAACTGGATTGATCAGTATACTCTAGATAATTTATTGTCTTTCGGTAAATTAACAGACTGCTATTTGGTAAACATACAATATAAGGTTTAACAAAGCATTCTGAGATGTAGTAATTTGATAATTGTATTTGAAGGCATTCATCTTATAGGACTAAAGATAACTAGAGGCTTAATATTGTGGTACTAAGCTTTTGGGTTGATTATTAGAATATTTTTGAGGCCACTAATTCACCCCCCCTCTCAGTTATTACTAACAGGTTGTCTTTAAACAATACACGCTAAGGAACAAATTAAGCTTTAGTCAAATTTGACTATTTAAGACTTTTAGATTAGGAGTCAGCTGTTAATGTGTACTATTTAAGCCAACCCATCTTGAATATGTTGTTATTACCACTAAACTAAAAATTTATGAACATTAGTATTTTATTTGAAGTAAATATTGTAGCCGCCAGTACAAGAGAGAACAAATAAAGAGATAAAAGGAGATTTATGGAATCTACCAATGAGGAAATTGTCTCATATTTGAAGAAAGTGCAAGCATAAGAATAATGTAGCATTTTGGTGCAGGAGAACCTAAGGTTAGAAGCATTTTTAGGATAGAAAGCTTGTCGGTTTGTAAGATGTTTTGTTTCACCATTTTTTGTAATGACTGAGGTCAATCGGTGAACAAACACCATAGTTGCTAGATAGTTGTTTCCTAGCTTAAGTGTGTGTTATGGTAGTCTTTAAACCTCTGGAAATGTAAAAAGGCTATAACAATAGAAGATTGATGGTATGTGGATCAGTGATACTAGTGCTCAGGAATGTCTCTCGGGAATGCTCATCGGGAATGTCTCTCAAGATTGCTCGTCGGTAATGTCCATTGGGAATATCCGTTGGCGATGTCGATCGATGTTTATGTTTGTTTTCGGGTTTGTGATCTGGCACTCACGGTGAAGAATGACGATGTTTTTGTTTCTCAAAAAATTCAACACTGGCGCTTGATAATGTCGGTTAACGACCCAGGAAACATGATATGTGATGTTTGTGACCAGTTGGGTCAACTACAATGGCTCTCTACGTGTCATTTTTGCTTGGAATGATCAGGGGCACCTATTTCAGTCTTGGAAGGGTCATTTATGGCTCAATCAGGTTGCCTATGTAAGGTGGTTGAAGTTGTCAAAGAGCATGAGATATTTTGAAGATATTTCGAGGGTTTGATATATAGCTGAAAGAGTTTGTAAGTAGGAGTAGATAGACAAGAGAGAAAGATTGTAAGAAGACTATACATGTAATAGTTTTCATAGTGTATTTGGGTTTCTTTCTGTAATTTGTTATGTGTTCTATGTTTGATCTATTGAGAAAGGAGGTTAAACCTGTCGGTTTAGCCTGGAGAGTGAATCTTTCCTAATGGATTCCTTAGCATGAGTTAGTAGCTTTACGGTGTAAACCAGGTCTAGGAAAATTGAGGTGAAGATCTTAGTGACTTCCTCAAGCAAGCGTAAGAATCTACCCTATAAGGTCTATGAAAGAGGCCTTAGAGAAGAGTCAAGCTCACTCGGTAATAACTAGACCTGGGCATCACATCAGATTGGTATCAGAAAAAGTTAGAGAATTGGGCTTGTGTTGTTTGGGTGTAATTTTCAAAAGATTTTGTAAATTAATCCAACATGGTGTCCAATGCAAAACTAGAAAGATATGTCAGAGAACAAAGAGAGGAGAAGAGAATCCTGAAGGAATAGATAGTCGAAATGGCATGCAAGTTAGAGGAAGTGCAGCTTCAAACTACAGCAGTCAGTGAACTAACGAGAGAAGCTGATGAGAAGGGTAAACAAGTGGCTAAGGAGGACATGATCCCAGAGCCAGACCTTGTACTTCAAGAAGAGACATTCTTGAAAGCATTGAAGGCAATGAGTGGTAAGTCCTTAGAAGGTGTGCCCTTATTTAGTGGCAAAATGGATCTAGAATTAATCATGGAATGGGTAGAAGGTCTTGAAAATCACTTTGATTGTGATAGTGTGACCAAAGCTCAGAAAGTTAGAATAGCCAAGAAAATATTGAGAGGTATTGCTCTCACTTGGTGTAAATTTGTCCAAGATGAAAGGGCAAAAGAAGGAAAGAACCCCATAACTAGTCGCCACTTTAAGAGAGAACAAATAAAGAGATAAAAGGAGATCTGTTGAATCTACCAATGAGGAAATTGTCTCATGTTTGAAGAAAGTGAAAGCATAAGAATAATGTAGCATTTTGGTGTAGGAGCACCTAAGGTTAGAAGCATTTTTAGGATAGAAAGCTTGTCGATTTGTAAGATGTTTTGTTTCACCATATTTTGTAATGACTGAGGTCAATCGGTGAACCCATAGTTACGAGATAGTTGTTTCCTAGATTAAGTGTGTGTTGAGGTAGTCTTTAAACCTCTAGAAATGTAAAAAGGCTCTAACAACTAAAGATTGATGATCTGCACATTAGTGATACTGGTGCTCGAGAATGTCTCTCAGGAATGCTCGTCGGGAATGTCTCTCAGGATTGCTTGTCGATAATGTCCATCAGGGATGTCCGTTGGTGATGTTGGTCGGTGTCTATTTTTATTTTTGGGTTTGTGATCTAACACTCAGGGTGAAGAATGACGATGTTTATTTTGCTCATAAAATTCAACACTAGCACTTGATAATGTCAGTTAACAACCCAGGAAACATGAGATGTGATGTTTGTGACCAGCTGGGTCAACTGCAACGGCTCTCTACGTGTCTTTTTTTCTTGGAATGATCAGGGACACCTATTTCAATCCTGGAAGGGTCATTTATGGCTCGATCAGGATGCCTATGTAAGGTGGTTGAAGTTGTCAAAGAGCACGAGATATTTTGAAGATATTTCGAGGGTTTGATATATAGCTGAAAGCTTTTGTAAGTAGGAGTAGATAGACAAAAGAGAAAGATTGTAAGAATAATATACATGTAATAGATTTCAGAGTGTATTTGGGTTTATTTTTGTAATTTTTTATGTGTTCTATGTTTGATCTATCGAGCAAGGAGGTTAAACCTGTCAGTTTAGCCTGGAGAGTGAATCTTTCCTAATGGATTCCTTAGCATGAGTTAGTATCTTTAATGTGTAAACTAGGTCTAGGGCACTTGAGGTGAAGATCTTAGTGAATTCCTCAAGAAAGGGTAAGAATATACCCTGTAAGGTCTGTACAATAGGCCTTAGAGAAGAGTCAAGCTGACTCTCGATAATAACTAGACCTAGGCATCACATCAGATTGGTATCAGAGAAAGTTAGAGAATTGGGCTTGTGTTGTTTGGGTGTGATTTTTAGAAGAGTCTATAAATTCATCCAACATGGTGTCCAATGCAAAACTAGCAAGAGACGTCAGAGAACAGATAGAGGAGAATAGACTCCTAAAGGAACAGAAAGCCGAAATGGCATGCAAGTTAGAGGAAGTGCAACTTCAAACTACAACAGACAGTGAACTAATGAGAGAAGATGATGAGAAGGGTAAACAAGTGGCTGAGGAGGACATGATCCTAGAGATAGACCTTGTACTTCAAGAAGAGCCATTCTTGAAAGCATTGAAGGCAATGAGTGGTAAGTCCTTAGAAGGTGTGCCCTTATTTAGTGGCAAAATGGATCCAGAATTAATCATGGAATGGATAGAAGGTCTTGAAAATCACTTTGATTGTGATAGTGTAACCGAAGCTCAGAAAGTTAGAATAGCCAAGAAAAGATTGAGAGGTACTGTTCTCACTTGGTGGAAATTTGTCCAAGATAAAAGGGCAAAAGAAGGAAAGAACCCCATAACTAGTTGGAAAGGTATGGTGGCAAAGATAAAGGAAACTTACCTTCCTGAAAATTATGAAGTACAACTATAGAAGAAAAGGAAGAATCTGAGGCATAAAGACTTAGAGGTCAATGCCTATACAGAACAATTCCACAAACTATGCTTGAGATCCCATGTGATGGAAGAACAAAGCCTAAAGGTGGTAAGATATCATAATGGCCTCAAATGGAGTATTCAAGAATAGATCAGTCTCTTAAGCCCCAAGACTATCCACCAATGCTATCAATTAGCTCTCAAAGTGGAAGAGAAGTTCAAGAAGAAACAAGACTCAAATAGTAGAGGTAGAGGAAGAGACAATAGAGGTCATAGAGGAGGATATGGAGGAAAAAATCATGAAGCTAAGAATTAGAGTGAGAACAAACTCACAGAGAACCAAGGAGAACCTAGTAACACTAGAGGTGGTTACAACCAAGGAAGAGGTTCGAATAACAATTCAAGAGGAAGAACTGATAGCCAAGGAAGAGGATCTTATTTCTCTTCGATGAAGTGCTATAACTGTCAACAGTTCGGGCATCCTGCATACCGGTGTCCTGCAAAGAGCTCTACTTCACAAGGAGAAGAGAAAAGAGCTAATTATGTGCAAGAAGAATCTTCTAGCAGCAAGACTATAGAAATCCTAGTAGGATCATAAGTGGGAGAGCATTTAATGGTTCGGAGAACACTCCTCAAGGAACCAGTCAAAGAAGATCTTTGTTTTGAGTCAAATGCAAAGTACTTGGTAAGGTCTGTAAAGTTATCATAGATTTAGGTTCTACTGATAATATAGTTTCTTTAGAAGCTATTGTGAAGTTAAAATTGACAAGGATACCTCACACTAATCCTTATAGAGCTACTTGGTTGAATAAAGATCAACATGTAATAGTCAATGAGCAAGCTTGGGTAGAATTTTCCATAGGGAGGTATAAGGATAGATTTTTGTCTGATATCCTACCCATGGATGTGTGTCATCTGCTATTAGGTAGACCTTGGCAGTATGACCGAAGTGCAGTGCATGATGGAGTACAGAATTCCTATTCCTTCAAGAAAGATGGAATAAATTTTAGGGTACAATCAATCTTGGAAGAAGAGAAAGAAAAGAAAAGAGGTCCCAACCTACTGTTGGTCAGTGAGAAAGAATTCTTAAAGAAATTGGAAGAATGAGTAGGCTTTGCTTTGGTTTTAAAACCAAAAGGTGAAAAGGGAAATGAGAAGGAAGAGTTTCCTTTTGAGATCCAAAGGTTTTTAACTCAATACTAGGCCATAGTTAGTGATGTTCAACCAGCTATCCTACCATCTGAGAGATCTATTAGACATCATATTGACTTTATCCCAGGATCCTCACTTCCAAAAAAAGCTACTTATAGGATGACGCCAAAGAAGAATGCATAGATTTCTAACTAAATCAAAGAGCTAATTGACCAAGGGTTGATTAGAGAAAGCATAAGTTCTTTTGTTGTTCCCACAGTACTAGCCCAAAATAAAGATGGTACTTGGAGGTTGTGTAACGATTCTAGGGCCATAAACAAGATAACTATCCGGTATAGGTTTCCTATACCAAGGATAGAAGATTTGATGGATTGTTTTGGTGGAGATAGATATTACTCCAAGATAGATCTTAAGAGTGGATATCATCAGATCTGAATAAAAGGGGGAGATGAGTGGAAGACTGCTTTTAAGACCACTGAAGGACTATATGAATGGATAGTTATGCCTTTCGGGTTGGCAAATGGTCGAAGAACATTTATGAGATTGATGAATGAGGTTTTGAAGGACTTCATTGGAAAATGGGTTGTAGTGTACTTAGATAACATCCTAGTGTTCAGAAAAACAAAAGAGGATCATCTTAGGCATCTACAATTGGTAATGCAAAGATTGCATGAAGAAAAGTTGACAATCAACTTGGAAAAGAGTGAGTTCATGAAGCAAGATTTGGTGTATCTAGGTTTTGTTATCTCAGAAGGTAACTTGAAGATGGATTTCAGCTAGGTGGAAGCAATCTTGAATTGGCCTACACCAAAATCAGCAACTAAAGTAAGAAGCTTCCATGGTTTAGCACAGTTTTACCATAAGTTCATTAAGTAGTTCAATGAAATCAGTTCCCCTATTTTAGATACCATCAAAGGAGGTATGAAAGCCAAGTTCCAATGGAATGAGAAGGTTGATGAAGGATTTGAGCATTTGAAGAAGAGAATAGCGACTCAACTGATATTGACACTTCCTAGTTTTGACAAATTGTTTATTGTGGAGTGTGATGCTAGTAACAATGTTGTCGGTGCAGTCTTGAGTCAAGAAGGAAAGCTAGTAGCTTTTCACAGTGAGAAGCTCAGTGATGAAAGGAAGAAGTATTTCTCATATGATTTTGAATTATATGCATTAGTGAAAGCATTAAGGAAATGGAGACATTATCTCATTCCCAAATAATTTGTAGTCTTTATCGACAATCAGGCTTTGAGTTTCCTAAGTTCGCAGGATAAACTAAGCCATAAGCATATTAAATGGGTGGAATACATCCAATCCTACACCTTCACTATAAAGCATAAGAAGGGAGTGCATAACAAGGTAGAAGATGCATTGAGTAGAAGGTTACTCACAGTGCAAGAAGTTCAGCTAAGGAGCATTGGCATTGAAAGCTTCAAAGATCTGTATCCAACAGATGAAGATTTTGCAACAGCATAAAAGGTATGTCAAGATTATCAAAATCATTTTCATAGTGAGTGTTCGGAGTATACTCTTCAAGAAGGTCTTCTATTTAAGGGAGGACAACTTTGTGTACTGAGAGGTTCCATGAGAGAGAATCTAGTACAAGAGAAGCATAATGGTTCCTTAAGTGTACATTTCAGGTTGAATAAGACTCTAGAGTTGGTTAAGAGGTATTACTGTTGGCCAAGAATGAATCAGGACGTCCAAAGGTATGTGGAGACTTGTATAATTTGTCAGAAGGCAAAATGGGCTTCATCTAATGTAGGATTGTATCAGCCCCTTCCTATCCCAAATAGACCATGGCAATGCCTTAGTATGGATTTTGTAGTTGGACTACCGAAGACCAAGCAAGGAATGGACAACATCTTTGTGATTGTTGATAGGTTCAACCAGATGGCTCACTTTGTGCCATGAAAGACCACACATGATGCATGTTACATAGAAAATTTGTTCTTTAGAGAAGCAGTAAGGATACATGGATTACCTTTAAGTATTGTATCAGACTAAGACTCCAATTTTATGAGTCATTTTTGGAAAAAATTGTAGAAGAAGCTTGGTACGAATCTTTCTTTTAGCTCAGCATATCATCCACAGACCGATGGTTAGACTGAAGTGGTGAAACAAATCCTAGGAAATCTTTTGAGATGCCTTACCAAGGATTATGGACAATCATGGGATCAGTTACTTGCTCAAGTAGAATTTGCATATAATGATACAGTGAACAGGTCCACTAGAAAGAGCCCTTTTGAAATAGTGTATGGGATTCATCCCAGGGGTATATGTGAATTAAGGGATCTTGGAAGAAATGTAGAGAGGAGTGGGTATGTTGAAGAATTTTCCCAATCCATGAAGGAGGTCCATGACTAATTTAAAGAAGCACTAATAGAGAGTACAACTCACACCAAACAAAAGGTGGATGCAAGGAGAATAGATTTTCAATTTATAGTTGGAGATATGGTCATGGTACACCTTAACAAAGCAAGGTTGAAAAAATGAGTTCCAAGCAAACTTCAGATGAGGAAGATAGGCCCTTGTACAATATTGGAAAAGTATGGGTCTAATGCTTATAAAATTGATCTTCCTGCAGATATAGGATTATCTCCTATTTTCAATGTGGCAGATTTGGTATCCTACAAAGGACCAATTCCAGAAGGAGATTCTGATCTCATAGGAGATACTGAGGATCTCAGAGCACTCAAACTTCCTGATACCAAAACTTCAGGCTGAAGAGATTTTGAATTCAAGATTTTCCAAGCAGACTAGAAGGCAGACCTACATGGAACATCTAGTCAACTGGTAGGGACAAGCTGATTCAGAGGCTACATGGGTATAGGAAACCAATTTTAAGAAGTTAGGCATCAATCCTAACTTACTCCAATCACCTGGAAGTTGATTTCTTTTTGTTTTTGGAGTATTGTGCAGGAGCACCTAAGGTTAGAAACATTTTTAGGATAGAAATCTTGTCGGTTTGTAAGATGTTTTATTCACCATTTTTTGTAATGTCTGAGGTCAATCAATGAACAAACACCATAGTTGCTAGATAGTTGTTTCCTATCTTAAGTGTGTGTTGAGGTAGTCTTTAAACCTCTGGAAATGTAATAAGGCTCTAACAACTGACGATTGATGATCTATGGATTAGTGGTACTGGTGCTTGGGAATGCTCATCGAGAATGTCTCTCAGGATTGCTTGTCGGTAATGTCCATCAGGGATGTCCATCTGTGATGTCGTACAGTGTATATGTTTGTTTTTAAGTTTGTGATCTGATTCTCAAGATGAAGATCGATGATGTTTCTATTTCTCAAAAAAGTCAACACTAGCGCTCGGTAATGTCAGTTAACGACCTAGGAAATGCGGGATGTGACGTTTGTGACCAACTGGGTCAACTGCAACAACTCTTTACGTGTCATTTTTTCTTGGAATGATCAAGGACACCTATTCTAGTCCTAGAAGGGTCATTTATGGCTCGATCAGGCTGCTTGTGTAAGGTAGTTAAAGTTGTTAAAGAGCACAAGAAATTTTGAAGATATTTTGAGGGTTTGATATATAGCTGAAAGATTTTGTAAGTAGGAGTAGATAGACAAGAGAGAAAGATTGTAAGAAGACTATACATGTAATAGATTTCAGAGTGTATTTGGGTTTTTTTTCTGTAATCTATTATGTGTTCTATGTTTGATCTATTGAGCAAGGAGGTTAAACCTGTCGGTTTAGCCTGGAGAGTGAATCTTTCCTAATGGATTCCTTAGCATGAGTTAGTAGCTTTACGGTGTAAACCAGGTCTAGGGCACTTGAGGTGAAAATATTAGTGACTTCCTCAAGAAAGGGTAATAATATAACCTATAAGGTCTATGCAAGAGGCCTTAGAGAAGATTCAAGCTAACTCTTGGTAATAACTAGACCTGGGCATCACATCACATTTGTATTTTGGTGTAGGAAAAAACCAAGAAGGCAGTCAGTGCAATCAATGCTATTGATGGGTTTTGTGAGACATGTCTGATTCTCCTAATGTTGAACTATGACTAGATATCTCACCCATTTTGACCATTGTCTTCAATAATGATGATCTTAATTGCATTTTCAAGATTCATGTTATGTCTCTTTATAACCTCACCTCGTGCTTACTATTTCATAATGAATGCAATGATCACAATTGACTCCATTGATTATTTTCTGCAGATGTACTCTATAATTTCAATCTCATACATAACAATTGTATCCTCCATTAAATATTTTTCACATAAACTTGATTATGTAACAAATCAATGTACTTTTGATTGTCCTCCACATGATTTTTGCAAACATTGGGTTACCCCTTACTCACAAGTAAACTTTGCTGAAATTTTTAGCTGGAATGTGATCATTGTATCTGTCTATTTTGATCACTATCTTGATGGCCTTTTCTCCCTAATCTGTTATAGTGGTCATCTCTCCTTTCATAATACATGTTTCTTTCTCAGATGGTCAATACAACACCTTTCATAGCATCTCAAATATGATGCTTCACATTCAGTATCCTTTGTTTGATAATTACATATGTTGTCCTTAGTACTTGATTTTCAAATCTACATCAAGATGTGTATAGTTGGAAGGTTTCATATTAGAATAACATGTCTCTTCAACAACTTGATGTTTATTTAAATAGTTTTTCCTCAATCAATTCCTCCTATTCACTTCAACTAGATTTGGACATTTTCCAAAGAAATGAGTGTTCATGTTGTGCCACCTCATACAATTATAATAGAGAATTTGCTTGCCTTTTAGCATTACTCCAGACAATGATTATGATTAATTTTTATTTTTAATAATTTTTTATGGAACATTGTGATCAACGCTCTCGCTAAAAGATGTGATAATAATCTAAACTTAATATAAGCAATATGAAGTTGAATCAAATATAACCAGTGCCTTCGTGGTCTTCATAGGGGAAAAATCAATGGAAAAGATTTTTTTGGGGATAGACATGGAAATTATCCTATACATCACTAGCTCAAAACCTATGAAGGTCATGGGGAGATCAAATTCAATGTTAGAAAATTATATGGAAAGAATGAACACGTTAGATTGTTCTGATAGTCTTGCTTCTCTCTGGAAGATTGGTTATATGAAACAATCATGTCCCCTTTTTTATATAATAAATGCCTTCAATGTAATTAATTGTCAATTGATATTAAATATCTTTTAGTTTTCATTTTATCATATTTGTATTCACTTATGAATTGATAATTTATATTAATTATCTTTTTATTATCATTAGAGTTGCTAAATGTGTGACGAATAGAACCATCTTTTGTTTATATTAATTTTAACTATGCCCATAAGGAGTGACCCAATTAACTAATGTGTGGACTATAACAATTTCACCTACAGGTATCTAATCCCACTGTAACAATAAATGGCATCCCATTCTGCACCTCTTACAATTTTTAGGTTCGATTCTCCAAATCACCATGAAAGTTTTCTTCACATCTATTTGCTCACTCTCAAGGTAAATAGTTGTCACAATAGACAATGAGAATAACCTGGATGCCAAAGCTTACCAATCATAAAAGAAACCTATCATAATCAATTTCCTTGTGCTTCTCAACACTACCATCAGAAAAAATCTTCCCTTGGATAGCCAACTAACAAGTTTAACAATACCTTTGGACTATAGCTTCTTACCTAATGAATAGATTTCCTTCCTCAATTTTTGCTATAGCTTCTTACCTAGTGAATAGGCTTCCTTCCTCAATTCTCAAAAGTTCAATCTTGCTTCATTATTATCTGTATCTTTCCTTCATGTATTGGATAAATGTCATGCAAATATTCTATCATATATTTCATTATGAAATCGTTTGTACATATGGGTTTGTCATCGCCATTCTTAAATAGTTAAAGGTAATCTTTTAATAGTTGTTTATCATTTCAAATATATAAATATAGGTAACTTAACTGTTTGAACTTGTTTTTAGAAAATTGATAAGTTTAGGATATAATCTTATTTATTTTATTTGAATTGTTTCTTAATATTTTCTTAGAATCTATGCTTTGAGTCTTTCTATTTTGGAAGGAGCTAGTTTTATAGTTTTACTCTCTTCCTTATTATGGATCGTCCAATGTGATTCAAAATGAAAAATCTATGATGACATAGTTTATGCAAACTGTTTATCTTCATGCAGGTAAATGTTTTGTTGGAAAAATGCTAGGGATATGAAATTCCCATTATAAAATGGGGACATCTAGGTTGCTTTTGTGATTGGCTTTGAAAGGCTCAACCATGATATAATCTATTTGGTATTCATCTATTAAAATTTTTAGTTTTCTTTTCATCTCTCCTATTTCTAAGAAAAATTAATATAAAATGTGATATGCAATGTCGATGATTTTTTTTCACATCATCTAGTACAATTTTATTTTTATCAAACTACATTTTTCTCTTGATAGATTAAATCCTCATCCCATTACATTCATTGGATTGCAAGCATTTGAGCATTTAATACTATGGGTTACATATTTGATAATTTTGAGTGATATTGAATTTTGTTTATTGGCAATATAGGCACAACCATGATGAGATGAGATGTCAAAAAAAAGGAAAAAATGAGACCAAAGAAAGGAAAAGAAGAGATGCAGATGACGTGGTTAGCATACTTTTTCTTCTTTTTGAAACTGAGCTATACTAGAACACAATAAAAACATAGATTAGAGAATATGAATACACTAAATCATTTGCTACACTTTAAGCTATAAATTTGCATAAGGTTCCTTAACATAAATTATTGCATAGTTATAGTTGATAGAATGTTTATTGCAGAGAAATAGTTTGAACATAGTATTCTTAACATATACTTGATTTATGAATTCCCTGTCAAATTCTCCATTATAGACTTTAGACAACCTAAAAATGCATCTACTCTACATCTACCTACAATCTCCCTCTATGTTTAAAGTGATTGTTTAAAGTTTAAAAATTGAGGAAGGAAACCTATTCATTAGGTAAGATAACACTACCTTTGGACAACCAACCAACAAGAATTGAGGAAGGAAACCTATTCATTAGGTAAGAAGTTATAGCAACCACTTCTACATATAACTTATGTTCTGTGTCAATACAACTAAGCATACTCCTATTCTATCAATTACATATTCATTCATTCTACAACTCATATTTGTAATCTCCCCAATTTTTAATAAAATATCTTAATTAGGTTAATTAATTAAATGGTCCTAAAAATTAAATAATATTGATAGGGAGCCTCCTTGGTAACCTTCTGAGTTTGCTTTAAACTCTTAATAGGTCTCTCTTAGGACCTCTAGGGCTTCCTCAATCCACCCTTCAACACCTTGAAGAATCAGTTCTTCCTCTTCAACCAAGGAAACTAACTATCATGTTAAAAAACACCATTC
>MU225176.1:496466-506970 GCA_018584345.1 Thuja plicata | reverse complement strand
CATATATATACATATGTATACATACATATATATATATATATATATATATATATATATGTATACATATGTATGTATATATATACATATGTATAGATATATATACATATGTATACACACACACACACACACACACACATATATATATATATATTGATTGCAACCAATCAGTCATTTCATACCTGCATATCCAATTCAATTCTTGTATGTGTAGACTTAGAATTAAAGATTTCTTACTGCTCACAATCAATCAGTCAATTCTTACTTGCATATCCAATTTAAATCTCATCTCATATCTATATTTATATATAGATAGAGACATATATATATATATAGAAAGAGATATACATACATATATATACACATACATATATATGTATCTATGTATGTGTACACACACACACACACATATATCCTACTACATATACACATAATAATCTGTTAAAAACTCCAATATTGAATATAAAAGATACCTAATTGCGTGATAGATATCAAAAAATTAATTTGCTTGCAGTTACTAAAAAAAGTATACCATTATGTTTAAAAGGTTACATTCAAATGTTGTGGCCATGTGTGCACAGTTACATTAAAGTCGATCATTTTGTATTCAAATACAACTGCCCCACATATGAGAGGATATTGCCAAAAAGTGAAGGATAGAATAAGTATGTTCGAGGAATTGATCTAAAGTTTACCTAGTTTATTGACAAAAATGCCAATTCCAAAGAAGTAGTCCATCATAAAATTCTTATTGTCATAAGTGAAAAAATCTTCATTGTGACCATGGAAGACATTCATAGAAGCATAGTTATCATTAGCGCAAGATAGCTTGAAGACCTCCCATGCCTCCACCATTTTATTTTGAAAGCCATCTCTATTATCAAAAATTAATCCAAGCCCGCCAGAGATAATGTTTGGATTGATCGTATGAATCCCCTGTGCAACTTTTTCTGAATTGTGGGAAACAACCACATGCTTAACCACTTTCAAGACTCATTCAAACCGATCGGTAACTTCAAAGAGAGTAGAAAATACTAGTTTATAGATAACCCCATCTTAACTATGGCCTCCACTATATTTTTCTATGACTACCAATAAAATCCAGACCCCATTGGGTAAAAGGTGCCTCAACAGTCATAGGATTTAAAGGCAAAGCTCCTGAAAATTTCATCTTAGAAGAAAAACTTTGGCAAGGTTCACACCTCTATACAAACATTTGAGTATCTTTGAAAAGACATGGCCAACAATATTCAGCTCTAGTTACTTTGTGAGCTGTGGTCTTGGCAGAATAATGCCCCCCATATACACTACTATGCATTTCACTCAAAACTGTTTCAGATTGTGATTTATCTAGACAAAGCAACAAAATTCCATCCCTATTCTTCCAAAATAAATCACCTCGTATCAAGACATACCTTTGAGCCTGCAACTTTAGAGTCCTTTTTTGATTATCTGTAGACACCTAAAAATGGTTCGAGCCTGCTAGTCTATGTCTTTTAACATTTTTAGCATTACAATTGAAATGTTTCTTTGCGACCTAATTATTCCTCTATGTTGCGCATATGATCTTTATTATATGACAACATTGTTTCTTTCATCGATGATTGAATATTGCAAAATCGTTTAATTATTTACTAATATTTCTACTCTCTTTATCAAATCAATCATTTTCCTAATCAATTCTAATCAATCCTAAACCGATCCTATTCGATCCTAAACCAATCCTATTTGATCCTAAACCATTCCAAATCATCCTAAATCAATTCAAACCTATTCTATTCCATTCCTAATCATTTTTAGAATTGTTTGGACTCATTCCAACCATTCTGGGGCATTGTCCAAGATCAGTGATGTCTAAATAACTCGATTTTCAAATCAATCAAACCCCTTTCTAAATTCAATCAATCTTGTCATCATTCTAGGAGCATTGTCCAAGATCACCGATGCGTCGTATCCCTTTAATCATCTATTTAATAACATTGTCAAAGTTCATCGATGTTTTCGTTATCAATCAATTATTATCAATCCAATAGTGTTGACAAAGATCATAAATACTATTTCTGATCATTATTATCTCGGGAACATTGTACAAGTTCATTGATGTTTCCCCATTTCTATTTCAATCCTATGGCGCCATCAAATTTCATTGGCGTTATTCAATCATTTCCAAACATCATTATTCGAGCGCATTGTCAAAGCTCATCAATGCCTCATGAATTCCTAAACTATTCCAGAACCCTCATAATTGATCCTAATCCTTATCAATATTATCAAAATCAATTCAATCCAGCAATAATACCTTCAATTTGATTGATAATTCACTAATCTACCCTCTTGGGATGAATAACCTATAGTTTATCCCTATGTCCTAACTGAATAAATAAATTGAATTTATTTATTCCCCTTTTTCTTAAGTCTTCACAATTATATTAATTTTTAATTAATTAATTGCCTAATTCCAATTTATGAGATTTTATAGTTTCATAAATACTAATTTAGATTTGTGAGGAATATTGATTTAGTAATTGATTAAATCCTCCTAATCTCACCTAATTTTCATATCCCTTAATTGAGGATTCACATCCCTATTAAGGTGCTTCTTCAATATCTTCAATATTTCTCCATTCAATTTCCCCCTAATTGTGCTTCCAAGAATCCTACTTTCTTTTCCCTCCATTGTGAATTGAATTTATGCATTCTAATTCACCTAATTGCTTCTCATTTTCTATAAATTAAGATGCAATCCTCTCATTCTTTTTTAGAACCACTCTCTCCTAGTATTCTCATCATCAACTTGTGCTTTCAAGTTCTTTATGCAATTGTGTTATTGTCAAGGAGCAACATAATCTACCTTTATGGAGAAGAAATGAGGATATTTGAGTATCATTTGAAGGGAGTCCTTATGTTTTAATTACATATTGTTTGTGAATTCCTATTTCAATGGCTCTAATATTAGATTAGATAGGTTAGCATATTGTTTAGGGTTTGTGGTTACAGAGATATGTTATTCATGCCTTTTTATAGTAAATAACATTTTCAAGGTTATTAGACTTATGTCCTAAGACAACACCTATTGCATAGTCAGAAGCATATGTATGTATGTGGAATGGTAAAGACCAATCAAGCCCTCTAAGTACTAGTGCAGTTGTCAAAAGAGACTTGAGATGTAGGAAAGATTCCTCACAGGCCGATGTCCATGCAAACTCAGCCTCTTTTGTAAGCAAGGTGTATAGTGGACTAACTATCTGACTAAAATTTTGAATGAAGAACCTATAATAGCTAACATGTCCTAAAAAGGATCTAATATATTTTTTCTTAGTAGGTGTAGGCAATGTAAGAATTACCTCAATTTTTGCAGGGTCTACTTGGATACCAACTTCTGAGATGAAGTGTCCTAGCACCACTCCTTGCATTAGCATGAAAGATTTCTCACTGTTGAGGGACATGTTATGTTCTTGACATGTAATCAACACTTTTTTCCAAATTCTTCAAAGATTCCTCAAAAGTAACACCAAATGTGGTGAAATTGTCCATGTATATTTCCATGCAATCTTGTGATTTATCAGTAAAATTGCTAATTATAGCCCTTTGGAAAATGGTTGGTGCATTACATAAGCCAAAAGGTACAATAGAATATGCATATTTTCCCCAAGGACATGTAAATTTTGTCTTCTCCTGATCCTCTGGAGCAATGCTAATATGATTATAACCATTGTATCCATCAAGAAAAGAGAAGTACTTTTTACCAGCTAAGGATTCTAGAACTTGATCAATGAATGAAAATGGAAAATGGTCTTTCTTTGTTGCATTTTTCAATTCTCTATAATCTACACATATTCTCCATTTACCCCCCTTTTTAGGTAATATTACCAAAGGTGAAACCCATTTACTGTTAGAGATTGGGTAAATAAAATCAACATCCAACAACTTTTATATCTCAGTTTTTACAATTTCTCTTAAGGCTGGGTTAATTCTTATTTGAGGTTGGCAAAGTGGTAGACTTCCTTCATTGATGTAAATTTTGTGTGTGCAAAGTTTTGGGTTCAAGCCTGTCATGTCTCCATAGTCCCAAGCAAATTCTTTTTCATGTTTACAAAGGAGTGGAGTGAACAATGCCAGTTGTTTTGGTGGCAGTTTACTGTTAACCTGGAGCTTGTGGCCAGGAGAGAGTTCCACATTAGTTGTCAGCTCTAACATTGATACCTCATGTATTGGGCTTGTATATATCTCACAAGGTAGTAATTGATGGATAATATCAGGTTCCACTGGGAAAACACAGTCCTCATAGGTAGACAACTGTAGAACAAAGCTTTCAAAAATATCTTTTTCTATGACACAATCATTGGTAAGGATAATTTGAATCACATCATCATCTTCTTTCAATTTTAGGAAGGATTTTTTGTGTAACATCATTAGTTGAGCAAAAAAGTTTAGCTCTTCTTCCTCATCTCCCAAATTTGGCCAATTAGGAGTACTCAAATCTGGTTGGGGCTGGGCAAGAGGATATAATACTAGCTTCTTGACTACTTGGCCATTTGAAATTGTCATGTTACCTAATCTGCAACTGATATTAGCATCAATAGTGGCTAACCAAGGTCTTCCAAGTATAACTAGATAACAAGAAAAATTGGCCTTAGGTGATAATATCAGGAAGTCAACAGGATATTCCCAAGAATCCAATGTGACTACTATATCTTCTATGATGCCATCTAGGATGACAGTGGAGTTGTCTGCAAGTTGTAACACTATTGGAGTGGTTCTCAATCCCTTTATACTCAACCTATGCATGGTATCATTAGTCATAACATTTATGGCTGCTCCCAAATCTACTAGAGCGTTCTTCACACAATGGCCATTAATTATAAGATCAACAACTGGGCTTCCAGGGTCAGCGTACTTTGGAATGACTATCTTTCCTAACATAATATATATTGTTTGGGGATCCTTTTTCTTACGTCTAGAATTTTTTAGGCATACTTCTTTAATGGATTTACTATAAAGAGGAACATCTTTAATAGCTTGAAAAAGTGGACCTATAACATATATCATTTGGGGGTCCTCTTTCTTATGTCTAGGATTTTTGAGGCATACTTCTTTAATGGATTTACTATAAAGAGGAACACCTTTAATAGCTTGAAAAAGTGGAATCTGGATATGCATGTTTTTCAACTGGTCAAGGATATCAAATGGTGTTTCTTCATGGGATATAGGTTTTTCCATGCTAAGCCTTTGTGAAAAGGGAGGATTAACTAAGGTGTGAACATTAGTTTGACTTGGTATATCAATTGGTGGGACAGTATTTGGAAAAGTAGCTTCTGGAAGTGGTGCTGATGCTATAGGAATGTCTGAAACTTTCATTATAACATGAGGTTTTGGTGCAGGAAGGGTAGTACTAGATCTCAAGTGAATATCAAATATATCTAGTGTATAGGCAGGGTATTGCTGAGTATCAATAGCATACATGGGTTGTTATTGTTGCTTGTTGTTAGGATTGGGTTGTGCCTCAGCAGGTAATTGGGTTGGCCTTAGAGTAGGACTTATGGCTACAAGAGGTGGCATTATTATAGGTTGAGACACTGGAGGTGGTAAGGGTAGATAACTAGGATTTTGATTAGGCCATTTTTGAGGTCCTCTCCATTTGTTATTTGGTTGTCAATTCCCCTATGGTGGCTTCCATTGATTTTGAGGATGTGGCAATTGATTTTGAGGTCATGGCCACTAGTTTTGTTTTTGGCTAGGCCACTGGTTTTGTTGAGTATTAGGCCATGCATTGTTCCAAGTAGGTTGGGAGTACTAAGAAGGGTTTTGATAATTCTAATTCTGCCATTGATTATTATAAAGATTAGAAAATTGCAAATGGTCCTAAGGCATACCTTGTCTTGAAGCCCATGGCCAACGTTGAGAAACAAATAACACTTGCTTGTCATCTCCTTCTATTTTCATATACTTAGTGGGAAGGTGTTGGTTCTCCAAATTTGCCACCATCTTACACCCACAATCTTTCTTTTGCTTGCAACAGTGAGTATAGTACTCAACTAGTTGTACTTTGGCATATGCATGCTTCTTCTTAGCAGTATTGTATCCAAATGTATAGAAACATCATTGATGATGTCTTTCTTGAAATTTGACAATAGGTTCGAGATTTCTAGCTTAGAAATGCCCAAACTATTTCCCTTAGCAAGTGTAGACCAAAATCCTTTGTCCTTCTTTACATTTGATCTTGAATAGTTGAGGCAATTTTTCTTGAGGTCATCCCAGGAAGATTGGGATATATCTCCTCCATCCATGAGGTCCAGTGCTTCCAGGCAGTTATCATTTACTCCCCTTAAGAAAATAATTTTTTGTGAATCCTCCTCCAGCACATGTCATGGATTCTTCTGTAGGTTGTACAAGAAGCATGAAACATAATCTACCAGAGTTCCATCTTCCTTCTGTGACATTCAAAAAATGTGATCTCCTCTTGAGCCACCCCACTTGCAATACTCTTTGTATTTTTCCAGAAACAGAGTATGTATCTCATCCCAGCTAGTTGCTGCATTAGCCCCTAATCCTATGAACCATAATAGGGGAGACTCCTTCAATGTTGCTGGAAACAAATTGAGCTTGTGGCCATCAATGTTGTAGTCAAAGCTTCAAAAAGAATGTCAAACTCAAACATAAAGGTATCAGGGTCCTCAGTTATTAGCCCATAGAACTTTGGAAGTGCAATAGTGGGTATGTTTTTGAGGTTAGCATTGTTGATAAGACTAGGAAGAGGAAATGGAAAGGTAGGTTGTGCCATTATTGAAGGTGTTTGGAAATGTATTTGCTACTGGAAAGTAACATTAGCCATAGGATTATGAATGAAAGGCACACTTGGAATGGAGTTGTTAAGAAAACTGGCAAAAATTTCAGCAAATGTTTGAAGGCCAACTGGATCAAAAGACTCTCCTTCACATGAAGATGCTGCGGGAAATTCAGGACTTGCGTCAATAAAAGGTAATTCAACTTCTTCAAATTCTTTGTTTAGATTAACAGATTCTCTTGGAAGGAATCTTCCATGGTCATCTCATCTTCTTCCTCTTCGATGCATGCAAGTAATTACATAAACTTGTGAAGAAAGTTCAAGACTGAAAACTACTATCTATAAAACATGGAACTATCTAAAAATGAAACATGTCTCAATAAGGTTCTCATCTTGACACCGTCACCAGTAATGATGCCAAAAATGAACATCCCCACAATAGGTAATAATAATCATGCCAAAGATTCTCCTAGGAATATTGTATTCAAACTAAGGATTACTTTTCCTATCATAAAGTGCATTTGAATTATCAACCCAGGGACGTATACTTGAAATGGGAGAATACAATCTATGCACTAAGTCTCTCAAAGAGTCATATCACTTATGTTGTAGGAAGGAAAAATATATGAAAGATACCTATGCTATTGCTGCAGGAGAGTAAACACACACTGCTACTTAATGAAATTAATGCTCACAAATGAAAACTCAACTTAAACCTATTTTATCAACCCGAAGCATTCACTATAATTATTCTTACAAGTGTTGTATGAACATACATGAGTTATAATGTTGCAGGAGGAAACAATAAACTCTACTTAAAATGTTGTAAATGCTAAAAGAAAATCTAACCTACTCTAATCTAATCCACCTCCCAGGTGGGCCCCCTTGGTTGGCTTCTGCTAACTACTAACACAAAATATAACTAAAAATCACTCCATTATATTTCCAGAAAATTGATTACATCATAATGAAAACAATGCACGAAACCAGAAAGAGTAACTTTGTTGTGCAAATGCAACAATAATATATTATCCAACTAACTACAAACTAAAAATCAAATCCCTTTATATAGAGGATTGATGTTTATTCAAATCATACATATAAGGTCTGACTAGTTCATGCCATAGAGAAAGGACAATGTAACAGCCCACGACAGAATGTCATAAAGACTGGATAACCGCTTCAGTAAAGTATTGACCACTGATAAAATATAGCAAAGTTATGTTCCTATATTCCCTGAGATGATGGTTCCTTCAATTTAGCAGACATGTCTCATGGTGTCATTACATTTCTCCCCGTCGCAGCTAGGACTTCGTCGTTTCCTCTTCAATATTGTTGATCCACTCTCAAGCCGCTCCTCTTTTCTGGCAAGTTAGTAGCACATACAAATATATATTCAATTCAACTATTCAACTCAATCCAAATATTAGAACACACATTCAAATAGTTATATGAAATACTGCAATAGACATATATGTTTAGCAAAATATGTCACTACTAACTACCCATAGGATTTGCTGGTCTTGAGTGTACTTATAGCATGATCACAAGTTCAAATACTTAAAAGTTTCACAAGTGTTTTAGGAATGTCTTAAAATAGAGTATAAAATCAACATAAAATAGAGACAAATTATTGCTCATCAGGTTTGCGTTGCATTTCTTTGCATTGGTTTGTTCAGGAGTACCTAATTAGGCCTTCATCATTGAGACTCTTTCATGCAAGCTTATTGCATTCATCATTGTCTTTTAGCTTCTTACTAAGTTTATCTTAAGAGGGGGTGTTAGAGTAACTAGGACATATTATATAATTATTTATTAATTAGGCCCTTTAATTTATTTTTCACTTAATCTAAACCTAGGTGCTTTATTTAGCTCTAGTTTTCTTTCTAGCCTTATCTCAACTATAGTTGAGCTTAATTTAGCTCCTACATTACATTTCTTTAGTTCTCCTAAATTTAGGTTTAGGGCATCTCTTTCTTTCTATAATTCAAGTTATTCATTCTTTTTTATAGTATCCCAATTTATTATGATGCAATAAATACAAAATTCTAGGATTGTTATAGAGCATACAATCGTTGCCTGATCTCTCTTGCGTGATAGGTGTTTTGCTAGTAGATGATTGCTGGCTCTTGTGGTTGTTTTAGCAAATCCTACACACATACATGTATGCACTATATTTGAATATATATATATATAGACATTTTTGTTGTTTGCAATACAAATCATGATATTATTCAAATATTGGGCATCTTCATTATTTTGGTTTTTTACTATATATATAAATGTGTGTATATATGTCTATCTACATATAGCTTATATACAAGTATATACATACAATTATTAGTATGACTATATAATTAAATGACAAGAATGCTCTTCTTAATTTTTATCTCAAGCTTATCATTATTGTAATATGAAATCAAATCTTTCTTGTTGATATGAAATCATCAAATTGGTCTTTCTTTTTGAGATGATTACAAATGTAATGAGGGCAACACACACAAACATACATATATATTAGCTTGAGATAAATACTTGGAACATTCTCTTTGTGACTGGAATTTATTTATCCTTTCTACAATGATACCATGAAAGCAGTTAGAAAAAACATGAAATTAGTTAACATACGCATTTGGAATAAAATTTCACATGAAAATCATATTAGAATATTAATATGTATAAAAAATCTCATAATTACATAAACAATAATATGCATTCAAGATACTCTTTGCATGAAATCACAATATGCATTAAGGATAATTAAGCATCATAATATTTATATTTTTGCATGAAAAGAGAAATGAGATATTTATTGGGCATATGCATGATGTGCTTTGTGTTGGAAAGTTGACTTCTTGAGGATGCATGATTCATTTTGTGTTGTCATCATGGCAACAAAGTCATGTTTAGTTTCTGTCATGAAAGACAAAATGACTAAGTATGAAAACAGGGTAGACAGAGATACTCAGCGATTAGCACATCAGCGCACGTGCGAGAGATCGAGTCAATGTATGCACATTTAGATATACGTTTTATGACATGTGTACATGCTACATCCAGACACACATAGTACAGAACAACAGTACGAAAAAGTTACAAGAAGATCAGTAGACCAGCAGTCCAGAAGACAAAGCATGGAAGCCGACTACTGTTTTGATCAGCGTGAATTATTTTGTAATGTAATGGCCAAGCACCTTTGATTCTATGTTTGTAATGATGTAATTAACATTGTAGTAAACACGGTTGAGCGGACTTGTTCGGAAGTGTTGCATATTTTGTTTTAGGGCCAACTAGTGTTTTGTTTTGGGTCGCGCCTATTCGGATATGAACATATAAGTATGTAATGTAAAGTTATGTTACAATTGTCAATTATTATGTAAGAGGAAGATATAAAAGAATAGTATAATGAAGTTAGTATATGATATAGCTCTTTAAGAGAGTAAGAGCATTCACGCATACATAGAACTGATCAGACAGTAGTGTCATCACAACAGTTCATTTTGATATAGTGTATATCATCTTTCAGAAGGTTGTAGCCTTCATCCTATTAGGTAGTGAGCCTAGGTAGTGAGCCATATACCTTTAACAAGGTTTTTTAAAAGACTCCTAACAGGGTCAGACCTTTAACCAGGTCATTGTACTCATATTGTAAAGATTGCTTCTAACAGGGCAAAGGAACTTTAATAGGTTCATTATACCTAGTACAATATTTGTGGGTACTAA
>MU225176.1:466471-479403 GCA_018584345.1 Thuja plicata | reverse complement strand
CTCTTGAGGTCTGATCATGTTTCCTCTTGCTTTTCTCTTCTATCTTTAAAGCCATCTGATAGCATTGTCTCACACTGGTTAGGGTAGTAAGGCTCATCTCTTCTTGTATAGACCACTTGAGTCCATTCTAATATCTAGCTAATCTGATGCTCTCATCCTCCACTTTCTTGGATCTTAAGCATAAATTTTGGAACTCCTCAGTATATGCTTGGACATCAAGGTCTTTCTACCTGAGGTTTTGTCTCTTTCTATACATCTGAACTTCATAATCATCCAGTAGGTAAGTCTTCTTCAACTTGGCTAACATACCCTTCCATGTAACAATAGGGTTCTTGCCCTCTTTCTCTCTTTCTCAGTCTGAACATATTTCCACCAGGTAAGTGCTGGTCCCCTCAACCTAGACTTAGCCACTTTCAACTTCTGAGCATCTGTCACACCATCACATTCAAAGTGATTTTCAAGACTGTCTATCCAGTCCATGACTAGATCAGCATCCATTTGTCCACTAAAAAGTGGCACACCCTCCAAGGATTTACCACTTAAGGCCTTGAGTGCCTTCAATAAGGGTTCCCTTGGTAAGACCAGATTAGGAGCAGGTGCTTCATCTTCTAAGTCCAACTCCTCCTTATCTTCCTTTTCTTCTTTCTGGTCTACCTTATCCTTCACTCTATCTGCCTTGTCTCAGAATTCTCCTAAGAGTTTCTCTAATTGGCTCAATCTTTCTCTTAGCAGTCTATTTTCCTCTACTTGTTCTTCAACTTTCTTGTCCAATTCAGTATTGGTCACCATCTTGCTAGATGCACTTGACTCTCCACTTGATTCTTCAACCTGCAACATCCACTAGCTGTAACAATTCTTATCCCAAATCTTGAACCTAGGCTCTGATACCATTCTGATAGGGAGAAACTTAGCCACCTCAAGAGTTGTCTTCAAATCTACTTTGGTCACTCCTAGGACCCTCAAGGCTTCCTCAATCCACCCTCCAAATCTTGGAAATATTCAATTCTTTCCCTCTCCTAAGAATCTTCCTATCTTATTAGGTTCCCCATCCTTTGTTCCTTGCAAGAACTCCTCTCAACTATACCTCCCAAGCCCTAATGATTGTTTTGGATTGCAGGAGGGCCAGGGCTTCATTCAACTTCATTTTTGAATCCCAACATGGGTCTTAAGTTTCCAAGTTAGACCATTTCTCCATCGCTTTCCAAATTCCTACCTTTTAGGCCTTGTAGCCTTTTTCCCTAATTAGGCCTCCTAAAAAGTAGGAATGCACTATTTCAGTGACAAATCCTCAAAGGACCCCCAAATATCTTTTGGCAGATCACACCTACCACTCAAGACCTTCAAGATTTTGGTGGTCTCAGGTTTCAACCCTGTCCGTACACCTTGTTTCAGAAATAGGGCTTTTTCAAGCTTTTTAGACCAGTCCTTGGTCTTTGGTCTCAAAACTTGGTGACTTGGTTTCTTGGGCACTCCTCCTCATTCTTGAGTACCTGTAAAACATATATCAATGCATCTATGGCCTTCTTGGCTCATGACAACATCCCTCCTGCATTTACCAAACACTTCTTCTTAGTCTTCCTAGCCGGGCTACAACCACAACTCGCCTAGGGAAAGACCTTAAAAATAGGTGCACGCACTTCTAGAGCTCCACCTTCTAGATTATTGAAGCTCCATGGATCTAGTCTCCATTACCAAGAGGTCGTACAAAACCAATGGTGTGAAATGGAGTTAGGTCCACATCTTTGCCTCGCTGTCAGAACTGGACAACAAACTATCTAAAACAAACTAAATTACAAAAAGAAAAAGAAAAGTAATTATAGAGAAAACTAAATATTATAATCACTTTACAACATGCCCAAAAATGGCCTCAAATGATCATAGTACTATATCTAATCCATGCACAACAAGAAAAGAACAAATTCCTTCAAATATGCTACTCTGTCATTCAAAAAACTCCTTGGCTCCAAAACTCAAAATCC
The DNA here is from genome assembly GCA_018584345.1 of Thuja plicata. Classification (NCBI taxonomy): domain Eukaryota; kingdom Viridiplantae; phylum Streptophyta; class Pinopsida; order Cupressales; family Cupressaceae; genus Thuja; species Thuja plicata. The sequence continues at coordinate 477,424 of MU225176.1, read as the reverse complement.
GTACAATGACTTCCAACCCTTCAAATTAGGGTTTTCCTTCCTTATATCCCCTTAACACATGTGCCTAACTCCTTGGATGGACTCAATCCAACTTAAACATCGAAACCCTTAAGATAACCAAAAATGTTGTTAGCAACTTTTAAAAGTTGCTAATGTTGCATAGCAACATTTTGACATCTTTAACATATTTTCAATTTTCAAGTGTTTTAACACTAATCTGACCTAACTAACCCTAGCTAGACCTCTTAGGGTATAATAGGACCCTAAAGACATGAAAAACATCAATTTGCCACTTGACCACATTATCATGTACAATGTCATTAATGAGCCAAAATGAAGTACTTTAACCTAACAGAAAACACAAATTAAACACTACTTCACACCACGCTTGGTCCACATGACCTTATATAATTACAGTACCCTTCAAGAGGGTCTCCAACAATTTCACACACCAAAACAACATGAGATCACCAACTGATTGGCTTCTCAAGGGTGCTCCTACACCAGAAGGTAAGAGGAAGACCAATAGGATCTGGCAATAAGAAAGAATCTAAGATCACACATATCAATGAACTTCCTAAATACTACTCAAGCTTTAGGAATAATTTAGGATCCTCTTTATAATTTTTTATGGACTTTAAAATTGCCTCTTGGAATGTCAGAGGACTGGAGTCCCTAGACAGAAAGTATATAGTTCATAGGTTAAGAAGAGTTAATAAGGGATTTGATTTTTTGATGCTTCAAGAAGTTAAAGCAACTAAATTTTCACTAGACATGTCTCTAAAATGTATCTGGAGAGAAGATACTTCCTTCTCCACCTGACATAGCAGGGGAAAAGGAGGCATTTCCATTTTATTAAGTCCCCACTGGGCCAGATTAGTTTTGAGATGGGGCACATCACCATGCAATAGAGGAGTGTGGATTATCCTTGAAGACCATAAGAAAACGTTTGGAGTATGCTCAGTTTATGCCTCCAATGACTATAGGGAAAGAACATAATTATGGAAATGGCTATTCAAGTTAGAGGAAATCCCTTGGATTCTAGGAGGAGATTTCAATATGATAGTTAAATATTAAGACAAGTTGGGGGGTAATAGATTGGAGTGGAAGGGCAGTGAGCAATTCTTTTGGAGGATGTTAGGAAGACACAAATTTATTGACCCACTTAGTGGATGTAAAGATGATCACAAAGACATTTGGTACACCTAGTGTAACTATCAGTAAGCTAGTAAAAGGAATTACTCCGTATTGGACAGATTCCACTTTAATCATGATTTCTTCAGATCTCAGAAAGATGAGGTTGGTTGGGTTGTCTAAGTTATCCCATATACATTGTCGAACCACCACCCCATCACTATTAGGCTCCTCTCCTCCGGTTCTACTGCTAATAGGTTCCCCATGAACAATACCTTCTTCCCTAACGTCTCCCTTTTGGATGAGCCAAGTATTTGCAATGCCACTTTTATGATAAGATGGTACAATGAATTTGTGATTAAACACAACAGTGCAAGAGATAGATGGGCCCAAAACATTGCAAGTTGGAAAACTCAATTCCAAACTGTTGGGGGTAAGAGAGCAAGAGATACTAGATGGACAAAAGGTTTACTTTAGGAAGAAATTTCTAGGGAAGAATATGACCTACAAAAGAACCCCTCCTTGGAAGATGCCACTTTGAAACTGGTTAATAGTAAAGATGATCTCAAATAGATCCAGAATGACAAGCTCAAAGGCAACAAGATCAGATCTAGAAGTAACTGGGTGGAGCACAAAGATAGAGGATCAAAATTATTTTTCAACCTTCTTAAACAAAAAGAGGCCAGAGGTAGAATTGAGGATATTTGGGTTGAGGGGAGTAAGATAGATGATCAACAAAGTATTCTCCAAACCTTTAAGCAATTCTACCAGGTACTATTCACTTCTAAAAATATGGGGCAGAGATGACAAAGGCTAGGAATAAAATTAGTTAAGTGGTTCTTAATAAGGTTAGGGTTGAGTATTTGAACTAGCTCAGTATGCCTATCAGCTTAGAAGAGATCAATGGAGCCATATCCCAGATGGACTACCTGTAGAGTTCTACAAGAAGAATATAGATTGGATTGGCCAAGACCTTTTAGAGGTGTATAGAGAAGCTTTTATCCATGGGACATTAGGAGGGGATATTAATAGTGGACTTATTGAACTCATTCCCAAAGAGGGTTATAAGTCCTTGATTAAGAACTGGAGACCTATTGCACTCCTTAATGTCTCATAAGATCTTCGCCAAAGTCTTGGCAATTAGACTTAAAAATGTGCTCCCCATAATTATTGACTACAACCAAACTGGGTTTGTGAAAGGTAGATACATGTTGGAGAACTTGGTGACTTGCTGGGAAGCCATGGAGCGGGCTAGAGAAACTAATTAGCAGACTTGTATGTTACTTCTTGACTATGAGAAAGCCTATGACAAAATAGAATGGGACTTCATCTACGTGATGATGACAACACTAGGTATACCCAATGATTTTATTAAAATGGTCCAAACTTTGATGATTAACACCCTAGCAAGTGTGGAAGTGAATTGTGTGAGATCAGATAACTTTGCACTGACTAGATCCATAAGGCAAGCATGCCCACCTACTCCTACACTTTTTGTAATAGCTACTGGAGAAATTGGCTATCCAATCTCAGATGACTCAATACTACCAAGGGTTGGGGGTGTGCAAATACCCGAGGACAAGGAGATCTCCAACATACAATTTGCAGATGATACAACCTTATTACTAAGGTTGGAGGCAAAGATTCTATCCTTCTTTATGGATAAGATCAATTTATTTTGCATAGCCCCATGAAGCAGGATCTCATTGGAAAAATCCATTTTCCTAGGATGGATAGAGGAGCCTCCCAGCTGACTTTGTCAATGGAACCTTAGATGGGAAGGACCAAATTACCAAGTCAAGTATCTTGGCAATCCATTCTCTATTAACCCTAATTTAAAATCCATGGTTGGCAGAGTTCAGGTGTGCCAAAAAATCTTGTCCTCATACTCAATTTATTACTCCCCAGCTTGGCTTTTTTGCCACTACTAGTTTAATTACCTCCAAAAAATCATCAGGCATTATTTGTGGTTTGATGGCAGGGGCAACAAAAAAGGGCATGATGTTAACTAGCAATTGTGTACCATAGGTAAGAAACAAAGGGGACCATGACTAAAAGATTTCAGAATATAAGGGGTCTCTCTGGCAACTAAGTGGATTACAAAACTATTAGAGGGAGATGATCCATGGAAAATTCTAATCAGAAATAATATTTTGAGGGGACACCCCAAGAAAGGAAGGAATTGGAACAAATTGACAATGAATGATATTATTGCAAGTGAGATTGAGTTTAACATGCAAGGTTCAATAGTCTTTAAATCAATCTGGAAAGGGTGGAACTCTGTCAAACAACTTATAATAGGTAATAAGGTTATCCACTGTCATAATAAGATATGTGATAACAGGTCTATTTGGTGGAATTTTAAAATCAGAGGGAAGCCTCTAGCACTGCTTCAAGGGTGCTCAACTAGGAAGTGAAATGATAGAGGTATCTGATGCTTGGTAGACATTATTCAGAATGTTTTTCTTTTGGATTGGGAAGAGTTGAAAAATAAATTTGCTCTGCCTAATTCACAATTTAGAACTTATTATATTTTAAGAGATGCTTGTAGAGATATTAACCTTCCTAAAGATTTCTATGTTGATAGTAACTAACACCTCCTGTTTAGATGGGTTGATGGTACCTTGCTTCCTAAAACTAGCTCAAAACAACTGTATGGGCTCCTTACTAAGGACTACTCCATATTCCCTCACATGAACTCCTATTGGAATCTCAACCTTGAACTTGATATGTGGTCTAAAATCTTCTGTAACCTCTGGTCCTCCCTTGCTGAGCCCAAAATCAAGTGCTTCCTTTGGCGTCTTCTCTTGCATAGGTTGCCTTTCAGACTTCCCAGTGGTGAACCCATTATCTGCTCCTTCTGCAATCTCCCAGAGTCTATCATGCGTGTCTTCTTTAGCTGCCCCTTTGCTCTTGAGATCTTTAAGCTATTTGGCTTCCCTCAGCACTTTGAGGCAACTATTTTAGAGATAATTTTTGGTTGCATTAAAGGTTTGAAGAAGTCTTTTAACAGTTTCTTTGCTCTTCTTTCTGCCTTAATTATGTGGAATATATAGAAATTGAGAAATGATAATGTTTTTGGTGGTACTTCCAGAAACCTTACTGAGTCTCTCAAGAGACTCGTCTTTCATAGAATTGATGTGCAAGTTACAGTGGTCATAAAGATAAAGATAAAGAAGCTGGAAGATCTCTTCAAGCATGGCATGGTCAGGCTAGGCTCATGGGAGGCCTCCCATGGATACACTTGGACAAGAGAGACCCAGGAGCTTACCCCCTTTAGAGTTGCATTAAACAATTTCATGGCAGAGGTGAAAGAACTTAATAAGGCAGAGAGGTAACATAACATACATGTGCTCAATGTTGTTCCTATCACTGCTATACTAGGACCTAATGCTCTAGTAGCCGAGCCCCTGATACACCCTTATGAGAAACACATTAGGCACTATGATGTACTCAGATGGATGAAGGGACAACAAGGATGGGTGGCATGGGTACCTTATAGGGATGATGATAACATCTGATGTTCCTTTTGATACACAACAATCTTTTGATCCTTTTGTAGTTTCCTATTACTCTGACAATGATCCTTTGATCCTTTTGTTGTTCTAGTTTCTGTTTCAGATATAGACAGTCAGGCGTAGTTAGATGTCTATGTAGGTATGATATGTAATCTCCCGTACATATATGTCTAGCTCTCTTTTGGTATTCGGTTTGAGCAAGACACCTGAATGTATCAGTTTTTTATGAAATCATATATCTTTTATAGAAAAAAGATTATATTATAATCTATTATTTTTAAAGATCTTATTATTACTAAAGATTATATATTATTATTACTAAAGATCATATTATTATAAAGAGAAGAAAATAAAATGAAAATTTTGATTGGATAAAAGAAGGATTTTTTTCAAGATACTACAAATAGTTTCATATATTCAATTATGTCTATGTATCTTTTTCATGACCCTTTTATTTTCATGTGTAATTTGAAAGAATATAATCTATTTACTATGGGATAGTGGAGTAAATTTCATATTAATTAAACGTACCACAATTAAAAAATATTTTATTTTAAACAAATGCACAAAGGAACAACTCCTTTGCGTTCTAAAAATATTTATATTTTAATTTTTGAAAAGGAATTTTTTATTTGTTTTCAAAATTTGATTTATTTATTTTCAAAATTTGAGGATAACAAATTTTATAAATTTTATGATATAATGATTATTTGTACAAATCAAATTTATATTTATAGTTAAATTTTATCAATAATTTCCTATCGACATATCCCTTGAACCTCCTCTAGATACAAGTGCTAGTTTATAATTAAAATGAAAAACATATAATAAAATATCAATTTTACACATTCATCAATAATAAAAGCTATTGATATAAAGACTATTACACATTGAAACATTCTATGTAAATATCATATACTTCAAAAAGAACATTTAAACATGAATAATAAAATCTATTATACATTGAAATGCGTAATATTGGTGTTAGCAAATCCCTTGACCAAATTCACTCTAGAATTGTTTTTCAAGAAGAATACTAAGATTTTGGAGTTGCTTCAACAAATCAAGAAATAAATTTTGCACATGAAAACAAGTCCAATCAATATGAACTTGCTATGCAAATTCTTACCAATGTAGATTAGCATTTTAGTGATTTTACTTTGGACAACTGCCTTTTGCCTTATACCCATATTTACATTTTTTTCATTGTTTAATTTATACTCATCATTTCAAAACATTTCTTATTTACTATGTCATTTTTCTTTTAACCTCATTCACTATATCAAACAAATATTCTCCAAAATCAAACTATTTATTATATTATAATTAAAAAATATATATTATTATCTATTATACAAATTTTATATTAAATAATTAAAATTTACTAAAATTATTTTATAGTTTCATAATTCTATTATTATTAAATTATTATCTTCTAATTAAATCTATTATACTTTATTAAATTATATTTAATATTATCACTATAATTAATTATTAGATATTATTAAATTATATTTAATATTATCACTATAATTAATTATTAGCAAATACTTTGTCACTATGTGACACTTGTTCTATATAATTTCTTTATTTACTTTGAACAAATGCGTTATTCTATAAAATTTTTTATTTACTTTGGACAACTGCCTTATTCAATATAATTTTTTTATTTACTTTCAATATAGAAAACAATTCACTTAAGGAGAACATGTCTATAAAAGAGAGTACAAAATTGTATAAGATTTTGTTACGTATTTTTCTAGGATATGTGCTGTCTGACGATTCTATAGATTACTTTGACATTATTAATATCTTTCAGTCATTGTAGACATCAAATGTAACTTTGGTTGTCTGAATATAAATTAGGAAAAGGATTGTAAACATGCGTATTCTAAACGCGCGTGAGTTGAATCGAATACCGATCAAATCCGACGGCTGCACGGACCTCCGGGGTAACGCAAGGCATGACAACTGATTTTCATCCTAAATCAATCAGAAGCTTCTACTAATTATAAAAAATATACGAACATAGCAATTCAAATGTCAAATGAATTAGAAAGGTAGCTGGCCTTCTTTCATTCTCTATACAATTGTTTTTTCTGTTCGTTTCTGTTTTCTCAAAATCCTCGTCTGGTCAATATCACGGTCTGTACAGACTCATTTGGACATTGCAGGTCCATGTTTTTCATTACATAATCCCAGAATGAAAACTATGTTGTATCAAATTTTTCTAATTTTGAGTTTCTCGGGTGCACTGCAGATCTTTGAATGTATCTTTTTAAGTTGTAGATTGGCTTGAAATGGTTCAGCTGAGATGGGTGTTGAGGAGAAGGCTGCTATAAGGTCTACTTGGTGCAGAATATTGATTTGAAGGGGCCTGCATGTAATGATATGGTTATAGATTGATTTGAGGGGGCCTGCGTTTGATGAGTATGGTTCTATATTAATTTAAAGAGCCCTGCCTGCGTTGGGCATCCTTGTAGATTGATTTAAAAAGGTAATTGTGAGATGGGTAGTGAGGAGGAAGGATGGGTGTGGCAGCAGCATGTGATGGAGGTGACAAGGGCGTGTCAGGAGCAGAGAGACACCCCTCTTCTGTGGGCAGTTGAAGTGAGCAAATGCCTCAAAGCAGCAGCTGTCAGCATGCCCTCTGTGGAGCTGGGAAATATGCTCATATCGCATCTGTGTTGGGGCAACAATGGACCCACGTTGTGGAAGTATATTGAACAGGCTATGTCATCACATATGGTTCCTCCGTTACTTATCTTGGCCTTATTGACTTCCAGGTATATGTGTTTTCTGTTTGAATTTCAGTTGATAACACATGGCTTTCACAGAACTATCATGGGATCTGGCTGCCCAAAAAACTTGGAGGCCTTAATAGTAGGTTAATATTTATGCTCAAGTTTAGAGAACAGCATGAAATTTCTGGTTATTGCCAAAATCTAATTCCAAGGTCCATAGGTCTGTGGCATAAAGACAACAGACACGCTTATAAGAACATCCGCCAAGCTTCTGTTGTAACATTTATGGCATACAAGTGAGCCTTAACGGTGTTTACAAATCTTTAAAATGCGCCGGAAAGCTAATCTCACACCTCATAGGCGGCTCATAACTTCACCCAAGAATTACTAAGCGAAAAAGGTCACATGTCCAAATTTAAGAAAATTTTTGACGCCCAAGCAGGAGATCATAGTTTTATATCATATTCTTGTCAATTAGGACTTGCATTTTGTAATTATAATTGAACAGATATCATTGATACCCAAATCCAGTTTCTGATTGTTACAATGATACCTTATGACTGCAACATCAAGTTCAACCATACTTGGCTAAATGCCAATGGCTATACAGCCGACTAAACCTGCCTGACAAGACCAATTGTTGCAGTTTATTATTTAAATTAAAAATGGCAATACAATGGTTTTCAATTTTTTTATTTAATTAATAAATAACATAAAACTGTCCCATCTGGGAGTTTTTGTCTGCTGCGTAGATCGCGCCTGGCTAAATTAGGGTCTCCAGTACAGTTGAAACCGACAGTATTATTGAATTTTGACAGTTGGTTGGCAGCAAACATTATTGACTACCTGAAAATATAAATCAATCTGTGTTTTATATAAGCAATGATTAATCAAATTGAAAAAAAAATGGAGTAAGGGGAATAGATAAATGTCAACAAGAACGAATGCAAAATGAATTGAGTGAAATCTGTATCTTTCATTTACAAATACCATATTAATGTTTTTGAAACAGGCTTAAAGCTTTAGATTGCTAATAGAAAACTTGAAAAAACAGAGAAAGCATTAAAGAGTAGCAGATTTCCAGGTTTTTGCAGTAATTGATTTATGGATTTCTCAGGAAAACCAGGAAGCCCATATTATGTATATGATGAAATCTCTTGTTCCAAACAGTATTACCAAAGTACATAAGCCATAAGAGACACCGTTTAACAAATCTGGTAAAAACTACTAGAAACTGCAGATCAGAGCCATGATTATTGGAAATAATTAACGGCATACCCTTTCTCAATGAGGACATAACAAAATTGTAACATAAACATAGAATTAAAGGCCAATCAGCTTCTAGAATCATTGATCCATTTGTGAAACCTTTGCTAGCATCTTACTTCTCTCTGTCCATGAATGCCTTCCTCCTGCACCAGCAGAGAGCCAAGGACCTTTATCATGAATTTTTTTCTCAATGAAAGGTTTCAGATATATGTGGGCCTCTGTCTTTAATATCATATAAACACCTGAAAATTTACTCAAGAGAAACATCTGGTTTGAAACCCTTAGTGTTAGGGTGAGTCCTTAGGGGAGCTATGGTGTTAGAGCAATCTGGGGATGTTTATCATGGCAGGACCAGCTGCTTGCAACTTGATTTGTTGCTGCATGACTACTACCTTCAGGTTAGCCAAGTCTATTTTTATATCTTCCAGTTTGTGGATTTGGGAGGACGCCTCAAATGTTTCATTGTAAAGCATATTATGTAACTACTCTAAAAATGATTTTTTCTTAAAAATTGCTGATGGTGATATAGATTTTGATGGTGTATATACTACAAATCTTCAGCCAGAAGTTTGATTTTTTCTTTAATAGATTCCTTCATATTTAACTATTTGACCTTAAGAAACCTTGTGATCCAAGCCTAGTTGAATTTGGTGATGGCTGTCACTATTTAAAGCCAATGCATAGCACAAGTGTTGAGAGGATCAGGTTGGATATGGACTTTCAGGTATTTCACAAGCCATCAAAGTATTAGTTTTTTGCCATTCCCAAATCTTCAACATTCTTAATAATTTTACTTTTAGAGTCTATGAAGGAGTCATGGTGACTTGGGAGCCTTTTGGAAAGCTTCTTGGTAGGATTTGAGTGGGTCTTAGTAGAGGATTTAAGCTTCATTGAGCTAGAGCTTTTGAAGATTTACTCTTTGAGCAGCCAAGGTTTTTCCTTGGTCATGGTGTTGAAAATGGACAGACAATAGAAAATACAAATCTGAAAAAGCGGAGAAGCTCCCAGCGCAGAGTAAGCTAAAATATTTGAGCAAAGCATTGTTGAAATTTGTGCTCCAAAGTTTTTTTTTGGGCGTGATTCAAAAGGTTTTGTTTGTTTTGTTTTCTTGTTTACATATGTTATTATTGGGGGCATGCATCTCTTAAGTGAGATACCCCCTTAGTCATTAGGTTCTTATTTTATGTCTTGGGTTGTACGTTATCTTCTTGTGTTAATGTTTTGATTGTTGTTTAGGTGTTAGATTTTCTGTAAGGGGGTTTAGGAAGTTGTGTGGTAAAGGCTCTTATATGTAGTATTTGTTGTTCCTTGAAAACCTATTTGGGAGGGAAATTAATAAACAAATTAAGTTTATAAATTCATGATGTGAGCATTCAATTTTTTTAGTGTTTTTATTGCCTAGATACCAACAAGTGGTGTCAGAACCACCCATGCAAGGTTTATATTTTGCTTGGCTTACACTTGAATTTGGTTGAGATGTCTTTTAAACTAACTTTATTTATGATCAATTGTTATAGCTTTCAATGTGAATTCAGTTCTTATGCAATCTATGGACTACTTTGTTTATTAAAGTTTATTAATTTACAAAAACTATTTTTAATATTTATAATATTTCCTGGTAAATGGACTTTTACAGTTGATTGGATCCAACAGAAAAAATTTCATATGATTTGACTTGTAAAATTTGTATTTGCTTAGCTTTAGATTAGGTTGGACATGCCTTATGAAGACCATTGTGTATATTTACTGAAACTTCTGGTGTCACTTATTGATGATCACAAGTAAATCAATACAATTGTATTAAAACTTATTTCCTTTTTTGGGCATATAGCTTTCAAATTTAACAAGTTTGTATTCCTATTCTACAAAAGTATAACACTAATGTAGGTTAATTGCATAAACTATTCAATTGTACATAGTTATTCTACCTTTCAAATTTAACAAGGCTGTATTCCTATTCTACGAAAGTATAACACTCTTGTAGGTTAATTGCATAAACTATTCAATTGTATATAGTTATTAATTTATTAGTAGACAGAGGATTATAATTTCAAACAGAAAACAGAATTAAAGCTAATAGCACATTACTAATAAATATGTTAAGCATCATAACTCTTTCTAAATGGCATATTGTACGGGCTATAGTTTTTTTACTTGCAACCTTTATCAATGTTTTGTTTACTTAGAGTCTTCATCTATATTTTGTTTCTAATTGAACTGCAGGGTGATTCCCTATCGCCAAATTCAGCCCGAGGCATATAGACTTTATCTGGAGCTTATTGGTAGAT
>MU225176.1:443950-454631 GCA_018584345.1 Thuja plicata | reverse complement strand
TTTATAGAAATAGACACCCTTCCTTGAATTCATGCTTCTTTGTTATTGCTTGATCACGATCATAACAAATTAATATATCTTTTTTAATGAAAGTCATTTTCAAAAATTTCACATAGACCCGTACATAGTCTGTCATAACTTTTGCATCCAAGACTTTCTCTCTTATCGCTTCGGTGAGATTCTTTGAAATTAGTTTTTCACCAACATATCCGAAATTTAGCACAATCCAACGGTGCATTTGTGAAATATGGTCCTTTTACCATGACTGTATTTTCTGAGATAGTCACACATTCACCATCAACAAACTGCTCTCTTACATTTGCAGTCTGGCTTTGATACCATGTTAAGTTTTAGGATAGCTGCAAATGTAATAGCACTCTATTTTGTATGTGTTTTCCAAATGCAACAATCTCTCTTTCATTTATATTAGGAATGAGGCTAGGAGAGACATGTCCCTTCATGGGACATGTCTATTCATTATTATTTATAAGAAAGGACATGCCTCTTCCTATTAATCATAATTTAATCAATCGTATAATGTTTCATCAATCAATTATTAATTAAGAATAATATAATAATTCAATATTGAATATTAAATTTTCATATGATTAATAATAATATAACATATATAATATATTATTATTAATCAACATGTATTATATATATTCTAATGATCATACGACTGAAGCTACGAACATTAACAATATGGAACCAACAGTGAGGAAAATATTACTTGATGACCATAGAATTGAAAAAGGTACAATAGTAGATATGATTATTGATCTAGAATATATTATACTTGTTGTGAGAGAATTTTTTTAAATGGCCATGGAAGACATGTATGTGGAGGCACCATATAAAAATAGAAGAAAAAATTACATAAGGGGAAAAGAGAAATTCAAAGGAGGAATGCAAATTGAAAAATAGAAAGCAAAAAACAAGTGAGTTTGAAAAAATAAAAAAAATTTGAAGGGGGACTGACCAGTGATTTTTTTTTTGAAAAAGGAGGTACTAAAATACTAAAGTCAAGGAATATTAAATTAAAAGGAAAAAATATTTTGAAAAGTGGAGCAAAAAGTTTTTTTTTATTAAAATGGAGTCCATCGCCATAAAAAGTTAAAGGCTGGAAAAATAAAAATAAAGGCTATTAAACTACTAAAGGCCAATATTAAAATATCAAATTTTTAACTGCATGGCTAATAAATAATATAAATTAGGGCAATTGGCAGGTGAAATCATAAAAAGTCTATCACCATGGATATCTGTATGGCTTATATTCCCCCTCTATATGACCTTAATCATTTAGCGAACTATGACTTCTTTTTCACATATGGCCTCAATTTCATCTCGTGTGGTAGTCGTGACACCTCTTCATCATATGGCCTTGTTCACTCTTGACAATATTATTTCTCATTACACAACCTTTGAGGTCCCTTGCTGTATGAATTCTCTCCTTGTGTGGTAGGAAATTTGCAATAAATGGCTTATTGATGACATTGCTTGAACCTTAGTACGAGTTCTCGACACAGACAAAGCACGAGATTGTTTTGGCATACGACTTCTTACTTCACTCAACATATGGTAGAACCTTGAACATATAGGACAACATTATATGCACAACTGTAAAACCTTGTCTTGCTCCCCATTATATAGATTTTTACTGTTCTTTTAGTATTTCAAAACACCATGGCTGGTGATTGTAAAACTCCGTCATTCCATTGTACAACAAACAGTAGTTGGGATGTGGCATCCTTTCTTACGATGTATGGCTTTATAAAATGACTTTGCCAAAGCATCTCAAGAATTTTACTGGTGAAAAACTAGAAAGCAGGGTAATTGTTTTCAAATGGTTATCATAAGTCTTTGAAGGAGTAGTTATAAATTTCAAATTTATTGTGCATTGTTTAAATTTTATTGTCCATTGCTAATAGTAAAATTTTTCATAACTATTAGTAGTAGTAAAGGAAATAGCAACACCTTTCAGACCTCACATTGCATCGGGGGAGCCAAAGGAAGAGAGGATGACAATATCGCAAATTGAGACATTCACTTGGGAGAGTTTAAGTAGTCATGAATGTCGAACGTGGTGTCAAAGCAGGAAGGATGATCACACGTTGAAGGTAGCACTCTAGTGTGCACAGGTGGACAAGGTTACATAGATATTGTTCTTCAATGCCCAAGACTTTAAGCCTTACTTGCGAGCAATGATAGTTTATTATAATTGACATTCTCACAAGTCCGTCATTGATTATAGAGGCTGCCAAGTGACGTTATCGTTTTGGTCAGAATAATTCATTACTGTTTGGGATACCTTGGAGAGGAGCATCAATGGATAAACCAATTGGAAAGATATGACACGACAACATGAGTGCGTCTTGCAATGCGTTTGCCAATCAAATCTCACCCAATAGGACAACATTTGGAGTGCCAACAATAGAGGATTGGAGAAAAACTTCATTGCCACTCCCAAATGAAAATACATCTTTGATTTGATTAAGTGCCAATAAACTAGAGCCAATAGGGCATCAAACATTGCCATATGGATGATTGATCTTATGATCAAGCTGAGCATCGAGAGAGTTTATAAATGGGCAAGAATATTGTTTGAGAGGATCTAAGTGTTTATGCTTGAAGCACAAGGCATTTGATGTGACACGACACGCCATCAACCTCCTACTTGATGTTATTACACCCAAGTACCTCCTGACAAGTGGGGAAGGCTCCAACCAGTAGGCCAACTTGATACTCTGTGTTCAATTGACCAATTTAGGCGCACAAGCAGTGGGTGAGGAGACAACACAATTAGTGATACCACCGTTGAGGAAAAATAGGAAGTAGCAAGAATGGGAGAGTGGGGATGACTGTAATGCCATTGAAATATCATCACCAAAAGAGAGTATAGAGGAGTTGTCACTTGTATTTGATGCATGTTCTCAGGATGTAGAGGAGGCCATCCCTATGCAGGATACTTAGTTACCATTATCGCTCCTATCATTGCCAACAATTCCATTACCATTCGTAGGCCCTACACCATCTGTAGCCCCTCTACCGACACCACCACATGCATTGCTTCCATCACTGGTTACAATGTCATCTTTAGTCAAAGATACTATAGTGGTTGAAGAAGCCACCAAAATTGATGAATTGCTTTGCATATTGGGAGTTCCATCCGAGGTCCTTACAACAAGCAAGGGTTTCAAGCCATAGACAGAGGTTGCCACCTTGGGAATTGATATGCACTCAGACCCTCTAAAGACCTCACAACCAGTTGACACTCAGTCGGGCCCTCTAGAGCCCTCACAACTAGTTCAAACGATTACAAAAGTTGCCCAGGAGACAACATTTGAGATAATTCCACAACCACTTTTGAAGGCCCCAAATGAGTCTTCAGGAGAGGAGGGGGAGAAATCAATTGAGGCTGATTCAGAAGGAATTTTCATCGAGATTGGTTGAACGGATGTGTACGACCCTATCCACACTATGCAATGTTATATAAAAGAAATGCAACCTATGGTGAAGCTTATGGATGTGGTCGGGGATATTGCTCAACACCTAGACATTGGCCATGACCCATTGGTAGCAAATGAGGCAGAAAGAATTCTGGCATTTATGCAAATTGGATGTGAGGGAGAATTTTTGCTTCATCTCACAAGGATGGCCAAGAGTGGACAATTAAGATGTTGGCTTCTTGGTATCCATGTAGACTCACAGTTAGAGGGAGACATGGCAGAGTGCTTTCAACACTTCATGACATGAAGATGAGCTGCAACAACATATTTCTCCATTTGCACTGACAAACATCTTTGATTGAGGAGGCCACACAATTGAGAGATTGAGCCCTTCGCTAGGCGAAGACTTCACAGGTAGAATGAGTCGATCACATGCAAAAGTCTCAGTAGTTGTTGGCTCAAATTACGACAGACGAGCATGTATGGGTGATAGCCCTTGAGGAGAGCATGACTGAGCAAGACAAGTAGTTGGCGGAGAGGGATAGATAGCTAGCAGAGAGGAAGACAATTAGTTGCATGAGACACACAACTAACAACCTTTGATTCATTCTCCTTCTATGGAGAAGGGAATTTGCCACCCTTGAGATTGATGAAACCTCAAGGGACAACGACCCAATGCCACCTTACTTATACTAGTGCTCTGGTGTGCTAGGGAGATTTAATTAAATTGAAGAGAAATTAAGTTAACTATCATGCAATAAAAACAAATACTAAGATAACTCAACGATATGAAGTGATAAAAATATCTAAACTATAGGAACTCAAAGAGAACAACTAAGACCAATTGATGGGCTCTGTGAGCTCTCTGTCCAGGATGCTAATGCCCGAGTCAAGGACTACAACACAAATAAAGGACCACAATGCAACGCATGTACATCCTGTATGAACAAGGTACAAAAGATAGTACCAGAAAGATACAAGGTGATAAAATAAATAAACAAAAAGTAAACGAAGATACAACTAACAAAGATTACAAGTAAACTAAAAAGAAACTATCTAAAGACAAGAGATGGGAGAGATCTCATAGCCCTTTTAGTACACACTCAATATGCCACTTTGATCCACTCCTCGCACCTGCACAAATGACAAGGAAAATGTTGTGGTTGATTGTTTTAGAGGGCTGCGAAAGTCAAGCCCCCGTTTTGGTGTTTCCACCTCCATGGACAGCCAAGATAAATATGATTGATAATCCAATAAACAATAAAACAGTAATGGATATAAGAATTAATGATAAAGATACTAAGATATGCTTATTCAAATCAAAAAGAGTGAGTGCAAGGCAAAAGATAGTTCCCCTGCAAAACCAAAAAAGGCAAAGTTCGCTACCATGAAGGTGAGCACATTTTGATGTGCTATGATAGTGGTTGAGCAGTAAAGTAAGGTGGTCAAAGAGTTGTAGAAACTATCCAACAAATAGTTGTAGAGATAGCTCAAGAAACAATTCAGATGACCAAGAAGGCTGAAAATGGAGCTTTTATGGAACCCAACAGATTCCCAATGTCAGTGGCCTACCAAAGGAGGTGTTACATTGCTAGGGACAACTAGTGTAACACTCCAACAACCACCTTTGGTCTGCAGATTCACGGGACGAGTGTGCGTTGCACGAATGTCTTTGCGGTGGGCATGTGTCCTAAATTGAAATAGTCAACATGGTTGGGAATTCTGACAAAAAGAGATGACTAGGCAAGCCAGGTGAAGTGGAGGCTTAGGTGGAGATTTGATTCAGCCAAAGTGGAGGTGCCATGTGATGTGAAATTGCATGGGGTGCAATTTACGACTTTACATTTTGCCCCCACCTTAGTGAGCATATCATTAGTGAGATGCAAGCTAACGTAGAGAAAAAGAGTTAGAGAGATTATATCGAGATACAAATGGAAAACATATTCTTCTGTCCGCACGGAGTTGCCCCCAGAGAAAAGATTTGAACATTTTGGAGATTGTGCTAAGCTACATCATAACATGTTAGATGAAAAATTTAAAATTTGATTCAAAAAAATATAAAACATGATGACGATCAGATATAGATTGTGAGATAGTGATCACTGAGATTACACTGGTATGAGTAGCAAGTTGTGGTATGCTAGATAGCCATGCAATAGGGAAAAATATTTGGATAGTGGTTTGGCCCCAACAAAGGTAGATTAAATAAGATAGTGGATTGGCTACCACAAAGGCAAGAAATAAAATAGATAGTGGATTGCCCCCCACAAAGGCAACAAATTAAAAAGATAGTGGATTGGCCCCCACAAAGGCAACAAATTAAAAATAATTTTTAAATTTTAAAAATACAGATGTTGCAGATATAATAGCCCCCCTTAAAATGGAATGTGTTGTGTAGAGGGGAACATGATTCATTCTAAGGAGATGAGATGTTGTGGCATGTCAACATAGCAAGATGTTAAAATGGAATATTACCCTACAATAGCTGGCATATGATGTGCCCAACATCAAAACAAGCAGAGAGACATGGGGATCCGATTTTTCGATATTAGGAGATCCCATAGTAGTGAAAAATTATTAGTGTATATTCGCGTATGAGCTACTCATCATGGTCCTAAAGTTTTTGGATTTGAAGAAGAGCACATGAGGATAGAGATAAAAAATAATTCGGTCAACATGGAAGAAAGCCTAAATGCCCCCCAATGCTTTGCATCCTCTCCAAATGTCAAAAATCGATATACGATAGATAGAAGAAATAGATGACAAATAGAGGAAGTGTACGACATATAACCTCTTGTTTCCAAGTACTAATGGAGTTACCTGGGTCCTTCAGGAGGGCACAACATTAAAAGACAAGCACGCTTTAATCTACATATTAGAAGAGGGAATTACCTCAGTGATCCTCGACAATCAGATCATCGTCCTCCCAATCTTGATCATTGGGGAAGGGAGGCTAAGCGTGAAGAGGTGCGACCGCTAAGGCAACCTCAGGCGCTTCACAATCAACCAGAGTCAAGGATAATGTTGCCTCAATATTCTCGTCTAGGAGTTCCACTAAGGCAAGAGTCAGTGATCTTGTGAAGATTGCCTAAAATGCCAAAATATCCTCAAGCAAGCCAAACATACACGCCTCATAAGACATAGGTGGCTCAACTCAAGGCAAGGCAAAAGGAGTTGCATTGCCAACCTTTGCAAAACGGGTGGTGATAAACTCGAGAGAAGGTAGAGCCTGCTCAACAACAAGCACAAATGTAGACAAAAACGTTGCAAGAATGGATTTCTGATGACAAAATTCGAGTGAAGAGCCTTGCTTGAACTTTCTCCTGAATGACAGAAGCGATGCTTTCTTGTCCATTGTAGTATGCCTAAGGACCCTTGGAAAGTTGTGATGAGGATCTACGAGCGGGATAGGCTAAGCACACATGATTGCACTGGACATCACCCGTGTATGCAACATGTTGATTCGTTGGGAGAATGGAGGGATATCAGGAAGCGACGTGATAAGCGACGGTTCCAGGGATGGAGAGATGAAGACCTGAACTCATTTAGGGCGAGGCCCATCAGCAACCCTCAAAGCAGTCGGAAGCAAGATGGGGGATGAAGCGGGATGGGATGTAGGTGCAATAGGAGCGCAAGCGGATGCAGATATAGGCAACACGGACATAAGGACCGACGAATTACTCTTGGCCTTCAAGGCAACCTCACACTTCAAAGCCCTTGCCTATCGACAACGCTTACACTCTCGCGCAAGACGATTCCAACGTAGGTGCGAACTAGGAATAGAAGCCTACGAAGTTTCGGTAGCATCCTGCTCCATTGGGGAGGTCGTTGATGTTGTGATTGGCAAAGACGATGAGGTAGGAGGTGTTATTGATACGGTAGCTGTAGACACAGTCGTGGATGCCTTTTCTTGTTTTTCTCCGGGAGTAGTTGGAGGAATGGAGGGCACACTCATAGAGGCTGAGAAACAGGTGCCAAGGGAGACGAGCAATCATGCAGTGAATGCTTACCCCTACCATAAATGACAGCGTGAGGAATGTCTGCGAGGATGGGAACTCAAAGGGAGGGTGAGCCTTGGACTTCAACAGTGCGAGTGCCTTTCCCTTGTCCATGCTAGATTCAGTCGTAGGAATAGGAGGCACCACTGGAGACCATGTGGTCTTTGGCGGATGATGAGGTTTTCCCTGACAAACATGTTTTCCTTAAGCCCCAAATAAGGAGGGAATAGAAGGCGAAGCATGCTGCGAAGCAAGGGGGGTTGAGATGCAGGAGTGAAAATGGGAGGGACCACAAGTGCTACAAATCGAATAGATTTGAATGAGAGCTCCCCAATCCTATGCTTAGTATATGCTTTGAATAATAGATTCTCTTGGTGAAGCAAGGGCCCTACTGGAGCAGGCCAAAAATGATTAGGAAGGAATCTCCCACAAGACACCAAGGGTTGATATCCAATATCATGGATGGTATACACAACACCCTCGTGTAAAAACTTCAAGTATTTATGCACAACCGAGGGGACTGACCCCATAGAGCTTGCCATGGGATGCTTAGCTTCACGCAGAAGAGATCCAACTTGGGAATCACAACAAATATTTTAGATACTGCCTTGGCTCCCACAAGGACAGTCAAGGTGGTGGAACCCATAGGGGGAAGAGAGAGTCCATTATGTGTACAAATGGGTGCTTTACACTCACCGTACCTCACCCAATGTAGCCCATTTATGAAGAGGATCTCCATCTGCAAGCGGGATCAACCATAAGACCTCTAACGACTTTTTCGTTGACCTTTGCAGGGATGTATAGGGGAGAAGGCTCTCTACAAAAAGGTGCATCCAGAAGTTTGAATGATACAATTACATCCACATTTCGAGTCCTCTGGTTTGGAGGCGAGATTGGAGTGATAGTCACCATGTTCACAAGTGGACTATCATTCGATGTAGGAGAAGTTGATGATGCAGAAATAAAGTTTAAATTTTGGTTCATGTCGGGTTCACTTAAATGTTGTTGTCGGGTAAACTAAGTGTTGTTAGTACTTGTTAGTTCGGTCGAGGGATAGGTAGTTGGGAATGGTTGTGACGGTTGGTACTCGCAACTCTCTCGACATCTATATATGTCATGTACTTGCATCTGTGGGATATCATTGTAACGTTGGCATTGTGGTAATTGCTGTTTGCATACATTGTAAACACTTGATGGAATTAATAAAGAAGCAATTGTGAGTTCTCTGACATACCGTGTTCTATTATATTTCCTTTGATTCTCATATGCATTAAACTATTACCCTACGAGGCAAACATTTGGCGCTATTGCCGATACGAAACTGGGAGTGACAAAGTGTTAATGACAACGGGAGTATAATGGGCCAACCTGTGGATGAAGGTGCAAGCAGCAGTCGTGAAAATGAAGTAGGGTTTGCGGAGTTGTTCGAAGGGGATCGGGCGTTGACAAGAGACATCGTAGCCCTACTGCAAGCATCTATCAAAACTCACGTCTGAAGGGAGGCCACACGAGAGGAAGTTCCGATATCAACAGAACAAAGGTAAACACATGGGATGAATTGAAGAAAGTATTATAGAGTGAATTCCGACTGCTTTGGGATGACAATGAGATTGTGGCGGAGATCTACAATACGAAGCAGGGAAAGAATGAGAATGTAAGGATTTACGATCGACGGCTAAAGCAATTGCTGGGAAAGATGGACAACCAACTAGTCGATGGCCTGAAGAAACGATGGTTCGTAGAGGGAGAAATCCTCTCTAAGGAAGAAAATGAAAATTGTCCCACCAACATCGTACGAAGATGCCTATAACCGAGCGATGGATCTCGAGAGTGAAAGCAAAACATCCAGAAAGAAGAAGAATAGGTCGTCGGATGATGACGATTCCTCGGATGGGATCAATAGTGACGAGGAATCCAACAAAAAGGTGCAAGCGCTTCAAAAAGATATACACCGTATGATGGAGTTCAAAGCAATGAAGGGGAGTACGAGCAAGAATGAAGGTGAGTTATGGTGTACAGACTGTAAGGAAGGTCATACGAAGGGCGCATGCCTGAAGAAAGCCTTTTGTGACATTTGCCAAGTGATGGGACATTCCACCAAGGAATGCCCATACAATATAAAAACGAGGGGTCCACAAGTACTCTTCACTCAGGAACATCCGTCGACGTCCGTAGCAACGGGCACCTCTTGGACACAAAACAATACCAGCGCATCATCAGGTGGATATCGTAACAACCGATGCAGGGGAAGAAGTAACAATAATAATAACAATAACAGTGGTCGGAGTCGGATCCAATATGATGCGAAGGGTCGCCCCATTATCCAGTGTCGACCCTGCAACCAATGGGGGTAGTTTGTTCGTGATTGCCAAAAGGAAGAATCTCCTCAAAATCTATGCCGATGGTGTGGACCGGGTGACCATGAGGATGCAAATTGTCTGAAGCCTAGTGTCAACCGATTGGACATCGAGAAATCGGGTGAAGACGAAGGGGTGATGGCAATCACTCGACAACAGACCAAGAAGACAATGTACCTGAACCCGCAAATGAAGAAAGAGGGTACGAGAAGCAAAGGGAAACATTGAACGAGAGACGAGGGCAGAAAGAAGGGAGACCCATGACACGGTGAGTACTTCATCTCGTACGCATACAAAAGCTGAACAAAACATCTTGAGGCAAGTACTGCAGACAGAGGTGCCAGTTAAAATTAAAGACCTGGAAACGATCAGGGATAACTTTAAGAAACTCCCTCCTAGGAAAAAGTGTAAAATCCTGGCGAATTGCACATTAATTTAGGGGAAAAAATTTCTTGATGATGGCGAATTTTTTTTCCAAGTTAGGAAAATAATATAAAGGCGAAGGCGATTTTTTCCCTGCCCAATGAAAATTCCATAAAATCCTGGCGAATAATACATTAATGTGGGGAAAATATATATTGTGTGAGGCGAATTTTTTTCTTTTGAAGTAAATACATTATAATATATGAGGCGAATGATTTTTTGTTGAAGCGAAAAAAATATTTGTGCTGGCAAATTTTATGTGCCTATTGAAAAAATATATATTTTTTTGGCTAATCTATCGTAAAGTATGGGAAAAATAAATATTTAATTGGCGATTTTCAAAAGATGGGACTTGTCAATGCGTCATGTGGGCCAACGCCAACTAATAAATTGTTTGCAGATTAAACACATGTTGGTATCCATATGCACAAAAATTTACATCGACACACAACCT
>MU225176.1:419154-436058 GCA_018584345.1 Thuja plicata | reverse complement strand
GTGATTCTCATATGACATAATGATAAAATGATATACTACTAAGAGAAAAGTTAGGGTGGATAGAAAACAACTTCCTCACAAAGAGGAATTGTTAAGACATTTTTAGGAATCACTCATATGATGTTCTCGTGCCATAGACATTAGGAGAAATAGGACCCTAGATTTAGTGATTAATTATGATAGCTATTTGCTAAAATATTAGACAACAACACCTATTTATAATTTTTAAACTACTATTTCGGCATGGATTTTGTTCAAAGTTTAGGTGCTTTATGATTTGTATGTGGTGCTAATTTTAGCCTATTCTTGGGCAGTGCTGCTTTATTCTGGATAGATAGCAGTCATATGTTTTTTATTTTAGCTGGCCAGATAGCAGACATAATTTAGCTTTCTGCTTTATACTGTGCAGGCGGTGCAGTGATATATTTTTAGACTTATCTTTAGGAGAAAGCATCTTGAATTTATGCATTGTTTTTTGTTTTTGATTGCTCAGATTTTGGATTCCGGCGGATCCTTCTGGATTCCTGTGGATCCTCCCGGATTCCTCTTGGATTCCTCCAGGGTTCTGGAATGGAATCCGGGTTCCCTGTGGGTTCCTCACTGAGGAAAGCACAGGGAACCCGGATTCCATTCCAGAACCCTTGAGGAATCCAAGAGGAATCCGGGAGGAACCAGGATCTGGATCGTACCAGAACCAGGATCCGAGCCTCAACAGAGGAATCCGGTAACTTAGCAAATTTCTTAAGGATGCCTCCCTTGTAATGACTTCGTTCATATTCAGTTATTACTTATTTTTAGTCCGGTGTTAGCACCTTAATTAAGATACACCCTTCTTTACTATATTGGAGTTCAAAGTTTTAGTTGTGCTAAATGTTTTATTATTTTCACATGTTTTGGGAACTTATTCTATAGGGAAGATTTCATTGATGAATTTGTGGGATTTGTATACATACACAAATATAAGAGATATACAAGCAAAATAGTGGGACACTATTTTGTATAGATTATCAAGTGATTGGTGTGAATATGTCTTTGTTGAGCGCCTAAACCTCCATACCAAATTTTATTGCATGCAAATTGTTTCATGAAATGCCTTGTCAAGTAAATTATTTAAGTTGCAAGTTTGATCAAAATATCCTCAAATGGGTTATATGACAAAATCCCCAAATTAGCCAATGGGAATGAAATAGGCTAGAAGGTCGTCTCTGCACACCTAGGTCAAAGAAGAGGACATCAAATAGAATCATGGAAAATATTTTCAATAAGTCATGGCCAAGTTTTTCTACGTGTAATTTGTCACCAATTTTCACTTGAAAGTCTTGAGTAATCGCATAATTTTTAGTGTATGGTTTTTACTTTGCTCAAGAGCATTTGAACTTCTCACAATTTTTTAATATGTACTCAAAATAACAAAATCAACTATAACATCATGTTGATGTAATTAAGGCATTTTACCTTGGTTAATTCACACCTAGGTACTAATTACACTTTACTTTAGCTTACTTAGAGAATTGCATTGGAGTAATTGGAACATTTCCACTTCATGTGGACTTATCCAATGATTCAGGACTCGGTCGGACTTATTAGAACTTGGCAAGTCTCGGGCCAGGTAACACTGGCCGAGTCCTAGGGGCCCAGACTTGGGCTTGGCCGAGTCTGGCTAGTAACTCGTCATGACTCACCAAGTCAGAAAGTCTGACAGGACCTAGCGAGTTCCGATGACGGAACTCAACCGCCGTCTAAGAGGAAATATGCAACACAAAACCAAAAAATTAAAAGCTTTTAACTTGTTCTTTTTTCTTCTATTTGGTCTTCGCAACCCTAAATGTGAGCTCTTTTCATTCTATTGGCAAAAAAGGAGAAGAGTGAGTTGTGAGGAAAAAAAAAGAGTGTATACAAGGGCAACCAACAAGGAGGAAGAGCAAAAGATAATCAACAAATCACATTGGGGCAGCTTCATTCTTGCCTTTGGTGCTTCAAAAGCTTCATACCAACTATTGCAAAGAGGTTTCATCTCATTTCAACTTTGTTCTAAGAGGTAATATTGATTTTTTTGGCTATTTTTGCATTTTCTAAACAAAAAATTTCATTGTTTATTTTTTAAAACATTTCAATTCTTTTCCTTTCAAATTCAAACTTCAAACAACAAACCCTACATTTTTAAATTTATTAAAACAATCAGCAAACCCTACATTTTTTTAGAATATAGTTACAAAATTACAAATACAAACCCTACAAATGTTAATTTTTTTGTAATATTGTCTTGTTGCAGAAGATCTGAACTTTTAAAAAAATATTTTTTCATAATGTCTTCTCCTAGACCTCAGCCTAAGGCCACTAAATAAGGTCAAAAGGATGAAGCATGAAACATAGAAGATTTTCATGGCAGAACAAAAGGACAAGGTAAATGTAAATATCGTAAAGAAATTTATCATGTTAGCATTAATAAATTTGTTGTCATTAATTTCGTTTTAGTGAAATTAATGACAACCTCACGAAATTTAATTAAAATTTTGATTAAACTTCATGGATATACTCTAAGTACGTTTATAAACATTTTCAAAAATAAATTAAAATAATTTGTTTTTGTTAATGTTTTTTATTTTTTAGTCTTTTTATTGTTTTCAATGTTTTTTCGTTTCATTTTTTTTAATTTAATTTTTATAGGGTTTCGTTTAACTCAATTTATTTCCTTTAAGAGTCAATGTTTTCGAATCCAATTGCAAGGTTATTTAAAATTAATATATTTCGCAATATATTAAGCCAAGAATATAAAGAATTATTACATGTCTTGTTACATGTAATTTATCGCACAATATATTACTAAAATCCCAATATGCCTTTAGTCGGACTTTTGGATGTCAATTGCATGTTTCATTGTAGGTGCTTATATATGTAATGCAAGCTCAAAATCCTCATTAGGCTTTTTACATTGTATTACATCTTACAAATGCATGTTATTGTGTTAAACGTTTGATTAGTCCCCACATATGTTTTACTTCAAACCTTTGAAGTGTTAATACACTTTATATTACATGTGTGCTATGAAGTAAAAAGCCCACAATACATAATGATTCAAGTATTTCTCATAGTATTGCATATTATATGCAATGTGTTGAGTGTTCCTAAAAGTCTGAATGTCTAAAGTTTTAGGGAGTTTTAAATTGTGTTGCATACTCAAACACATACAACACAGGTATTTCCAATAACATTACACATGTAATATGCAATGAAAATGTTGAGCTTCTCGCTGAGAACTCTAAATTTATAGAGACTGCCATTTGAGTTAGAAAAACGCCGAGCCTCCTTTCATGTAGTCACGTTTCTTTTCTTGAAGTCACATAAGTGTCACAGAGATTGCAAATTGTGGATTGTTTTTTCTTAAACTCCATTTTTCGTGCCCGAAAACAGGTATGCAGCTCCTTAATGGTTGTTTTTGCCATTTCTTAAGTCATTTTTTTCCATTTTAGTGATCATTTTTGTAGTCTAATAGACATTTTTATCTTTCTATGGTCGTTTTTATTAAAAATGTGGCTATATCTGCAAAATCATAATTTTTTTTTGAGTTTTCTCCATTGATTAGCTGTGTCCAGGGTTTTAACATGTTTTGGTAGAAACGGTTTGTGTATATACTTATACTAGTCATTTTTGCTAAAAACGTGATTATCTCTACAATTTTAATGGACGTTTTAACCCTGCGCTAGGGTTTTATGTGTCTTTTTGTTAAAAACGAGATTTGTATTCATTTTTGTACATTTTTTAAGCCATATTCAAGGGTTTTTTCCTTGACATTGAAGTCTGATAAATATCAGGCACTTCATTGTAATCAGATCTTCCCATCTTCACTACTGAAATACAAAGTGCAACACTTCCTAAAAATTCCATTTGCACACCTACATAATTTGCAAAACCGGTGATTTTCACTACCATTACATGTCACTTTACATGCAATGTAATATGCAATCATATCTAAAATCCCCAATTACATTTTGTTTCAATCTTACCAAGTTCCAAAATCAGGATTTTTAGTACCCATTACATGTACTGCTACATGTAATCTTAAGTGCAATTACCTCCGAAATCTCCATAACTATCATTTGCAAATCGGGGATTTTCACACCAACTACATGTACTAAATGTAATTCTAAAGTGCAATCACATCCAAAAAACCCAACAATACCCAAGTTTATTCTTTTGAAAATTTCAAATACAAGTGCAATCAGGGATTTTTGACTCGATTGCAAGTTGAACTACACATGCAGTTACACATGTAATCCTAATTGTAGTTGGGTCCAAAAACCCTGATTTCACTTAAAACTTATGTTTTTCCCTTGTAGTAGGAACTTTTTGGTCTAACTGCATAAACTTTGACAAGTGCAATCTGGGATTTTTGACCTAATTGCAAGTTGAACTACACTTGCACCTTCACTTGCAGTGCACTCCAAAATCCCCGAATTGCAACCATGGCCCATAAAAACAACTTTTCACTCCAGCCTTGTTTGCACACACAATCTACCAAGATTCAAAATCAAAGTATGAGCTTCATGGAGAATGATATGGAACTAACATCAACACATTTTGATGTTAAGTTGTTTTGATCTTTTCATCTCAGTGCTACATGTGTTCATCCAAAGTCAGAAGAGCTAACCATCATGCCTGAGAAAAAGATGAAATTCAAGTTTCATCGATTTTAGAATGCTTTCAAGACCGATTCCAAGCAGATGGTAGCAGACCAATAAGAGGGATCATGAACATTTTTCAGTCATGGGGTAGAATGAAAATCAGTGATTTGTTGACACCGTCAAAAGCAGGGGTCAAAGTGTTATTTTTTGCAGATTTTCCCACCCATTTATAGATTTTAAGATTTCAAGCGTTGTCAATCAAACAATAGGAAAACCTCTTTAACAGAGGTTGATGTAATAGGAGTTGTGTCTTGTCAGCTACTTAGATTAGTTTTCATCATGCATTTTTTAATTTAGTTTTAACAGGTTACAGGTAAAGCAAAAAATTGCAATTGCATATGCAATGTCACATATAAAGCAAAAAATTGCAATTACACATCTCATTACATGTAATCACATTACGTAGGACTATAATGTTGAATAAGTCAACCTTAGGTAGTTAGTTTTCCATCTTTTTCTCACAACCTCTCTTCTATAAATACAAGAGGGCTCGTTGTAAATAATCATCTTTTGGCAAGGCAATAAAACTCTGTCGGTTTGTATATGCACTCTAAGACTTTGAGCTTAGATGTAAATTAGGTTGCTTTCAATAAAAGAGGCAGGTTGTTTTGAGACTTTGTGCCAATCCAAACTGTCATGCAACGACAATTTCCAGAGTTGATTGTGAGTTTTGCACTTTCGTTTAAGAGGGATTTGAACTCAATCTTGTAGACTTTGAGTTGCATATTGCGTTTAGAGTTATAATTCGGCTTTAGATTTGGTCTTGCAGACTTTGAGCTGCTTATCAAGTCCAAGATTAACATAGAACGCTCAAGCAAGGAAATAGCTTGCAGACTATGTGCTGCTTCATTCTACATTTGTGCATGCAAGGTGAAATATATGTTGGAAACTTTGAGCTACATTGCGTGTCATTCTTGTTCTCAAAATCTCATAACGGGTCATTGAAAGACTGAGCTTTTGTGAACTCATACGTTACTAAAAGTTGCTAGTACGCTGAAAGTTATTCTTACGTCTAATCTTCTGTTTATCGGGATTATTGCTTCAACGAATACTTTGTAAGTGAAATACACCATTGCTTAAAGATTGTCTTGTGAAGGTAACATCTATTCTGAAATAAGAGAATAGGATGAATATCTTGACCTAATTTAGCTTAGTGTAAATAAAAGTAGTTAAGTGTTTTGTTGATTGAAGTAGATATAAGGGGGAGCCTTCCCTTAGGAGAGATTGTGTCTCACATACTATGGTTGGAACCACTGTTTTGTTATTGATCCTTCAAACTGTCAGTTGGAAAATATCCACCCAACAAGATTGAAATAACATATTGCTTGAATACGCAGCCATGATGTTGATCCATGTAGGGAAGCACCTCCTGAGTTTGTTCGCAAATGCCAAGTGCAGTTAGAAGCTTTTGAAGAATTAAAGGAAATGAAGAAGAGATGACAAGAGGAGTTTGGGAGTATTGGTTCCCATTCAACTAGAGCTTGTGTTGGAGAGGCTTCTTCCATGCCTCCATATAGTCGTATAGCTTTTGAAGCTGCTTGTTCTTCTTCTTCTACTGTTCTTTGTTCTTCTAGTGCTAGTGGCACTATTAGCATTGGTCCAAGAGTTAGGAAATCTAGGATGGATTCATATTTTGAGCCACACATTGCTCCTGCTTCACAAACCTCGCTTGAGAGCATGCCTTGGAACAAGGAGTTACATGATGCTTCTAAAAAAATCATTGGCAAGTTTTGGTACTTTTTCAACATTCCATTTTTGTAGCTAGGTAATTCTTTTTTATTTGATTGTTTTAGATTTAAAATTTATGTCTAATGAATTTTTGTTACAAATACTTATCTTATTGGCAAGGCATGATAGATATCGCAACCATTTGTGGGGTGGGGTTCAAAACCCCTAATGATACTGAGTTAAGTTGCCCACTTTTGTTAGAAACGGTTAATCTATAAAAGCCGAATAATAGGACCAGCGCGTGTTTTGGATGAAAAAGGATTACACTGTATTGACTGATGGTTGAACCGATAAGAGGAATAGGAAACTCCTAAACTTTCTTGTTTCCTGCGGAAGTGATTGATCATTCTACTTCCCTAAATGATTTGAATAATTTGAATTTGATTTAGTGATCAATATTTGTAATTTATGATTTATTGACTGATCATTGATTTTGTGTAATGTCCCCTTTTTCTAAGCCAATTTTCTGATGCATCGTTAGCCTTTTTGCCATGGTCTCACGGGCTAACCAAGACAGTACAGGGGTCAGTGTGAGTTTTGGCCTAGGCACTTCCGGTTCTTGGCCAATTGGAGTTGTTTTGGCAAGGTTCCTCGATACTTACTATTCATAGTAAGTCAACAGGGTTCAGTCTTTTGGCATTTTCAGTATTGGATTGGGAGCGTATCGCCGAGAGCTTTCCGGCAAGCTATCACACATCATCTTCCGAGTTTGTTTGATCATTCATTTTAATGCCAGAAGATTTAATAGTCTTTTATTATACCACTTTATTATTAAAATGGATATATGAATTTAAAGTGGTTTAATTAAGAAATAAAGCAAAAATATGAAAGGACAAAGAAGGGGAAACTGAAGTCACAGCTTGTTGTTTTAAAAGAGGGAAAGGAGACTCATTTGTTTTATGCTTGGTTATTGATTTTGGAATTGTCTCTTGGAGATTGGAAGCTCTCAGCTTCAGTTTCTTTTCAGCCTTGAGGACGGAAACCCTTTTGGCTTAAGGGTGGATTGGACGTAGCTCTAGTTCATCAGTAGAGTGGATTCACATCAGAATTCACCATTGAGTTTTCAGTTTCTTCTTGCATCCAGTCTAACTGTATTTGTTGTTTATAAGATTGGATTATTTTCTTAGTTATTGTATTGCTGATGTAAAATACAATAATGGTTATTTATGAGGGTTTTTTATTGGAATCTCTGTATTTGTTGCAAAGTTTATCATTGAATGATTTTTGGAAATTATTTGGAGTTGTGAAAACAATATCCCACCCGGGATATTTCATTTTGCTTTGTTTTCAGGTTCCACCATGTTGCTTAAGTCCATTGATGCTTCCGCGCATAGCAAAAATGCCACATACCTATGTGAGGCCATAGAGGAAGTCATAGCTGAGATTGTAGTTCAAGTGGTAACCGACAATGCAACAAATTATATTGTTGCGGGTAAATTTTTGACGGAGAGACACTTGAGCATATTTTGGTCTCCATGTGCCACCCATTGCATTGACCTCATGTTGGAGGACATTGGCAAGCTTTAATGGGTTAAGTCATGCGTAGATAAGGCCAAAAATATTTGCAAATTTATGTACAATCATGCATGACTCCTTAACGTAATGAGGCAATATACAAGGCAAAAGGAGTTGGCTCGTCCTGGAATGACAAGGTTTGCCAAAAAATTTCATCCCATTGCAGTCCTTGCTTCGTTCAAAGGTAGCTTTGAGGCGCATGTTTGTTGGTGAGGTGTGGACTGTCATCCTAGTCTATGACCAATGCAAGGATTGATGTGGAAGATTGCATGTTTGACGAGCTAGGCTTTTGGGTCCCTTGTGCTGAGATCATGCATGTAAATTTTTTATAAATTCTACATTATGTTTTACTTTTAATTTATATTCATATTTTTCTTTTGTTTTCAATTTTCCTTATTTTTATTCAACTTAACTATTAATGTTTCACAATATTTGCAAATCACAGAGCCCTTGGTAATTCTCCTACGAGGTGTTGATGGGGAGAAGCCCGCTATGGGCTACATATATGAGGGCATGGATAGGGACAAGGAGGCCATTAGATCTGTCTATGAAGGAGATGAGAGTAAATATCATCCCATTTGGGGGATAATTGAGAGGAGATGGCACCTCCAACTTCACAAGCCATCCATGTAGCCAATTATTACCTCAAGCGGGGATTACATTTCTACCCTGATTTCAAGGTGGATGAGGAGGTTCTTGATGGGCTCTACTCAATTGTAGAGAAGATGGCTACGAGTGATAATAAGGTGAGTACTATCCTCCGTGAGATAGAGGCCTTCGATAATTCACAAGTGAAGCTCTTCTCTTGTCAAATTTGCAAAATTGGTCAGACAAAATTGCAGCCAAGTAAAAATATATTTTAAGTGCATAATTTGATTTTATAACTTAAAAGTCTTAAAGTTGGATATGAGACTGTTTTCTTTTTTCTTTTTCTTATCTCAGATAGATGGTGGCAAATGTTTGGTCCTAAAACACCAAACCTACAAAGGATTGTCATCCGCATATTGAGCCAACCATGCAACGCTTCAGGTTGTGACCACAATTGGAGTATGTTTGAGCACATACACTCTAAGGGGCGCAATACACTAACTGTGGAGAGATTGAATGATCTAGTATTTGTTCATCACAACCTCTGGCTTAGTCAGAGGGATTTTGGATAGTGACACCCTGTGGATCGCGCTAGAGGAGGTTGATCCAAAATCTGAGTGGATCACTAAGGCTACGGATCCTATCTTTAGTGATGAGGATCTTGAGTGGATCGAACAGGCAGATAGAGAGGTTGAGGCTGTAGTCATGGCAGAAGAGGAGGATAGAGCACGAGAAAACACAAGCACAACTGATGTTGGTGAGGGTGGCTTATCACAAGTAGAGACTATGGATGTTGATTCATCCAAGACCTACCTTAGACGCCTTCGTAGGAGGGATGCAGGCTCCTCTGAGCCATAGACTTGTTTTTGTTTTGATATATGTTTGGACCATTTGATGTCATGGATTTCTTATTCCATAAGTTTTGTATACATTTGACAATATTTATAATTTATATATCTAAGTTTGTTATTTCCTTCAGCTACATCTAAACATTCTACTAAATTTTTGTAGCAATCTACATTAGCTTGATAATTAACCAATTCATTCCCAATAATTAAATCAAATGACCCTAGGGGCACCATATACAAATCTACCCTTGTTTCAAGTTCAAGAAATTGTACAAATTGTACTTTTGCATTTGATAGACAGTTGGTCACCTCCCTAATTGCCCTATCCCCATACTGGATGTCCATGATGATTCCACATGATTAATTTTTAAGAAAAAAAACATTTAGATGATCAAGTGTCTACTAGAATTGAAATTGGTTGCATCAAAAGTGTTCTTGTAGTCTCTATGGGCATATTTTGAAATCGGGTTCATTGGTTTCTCACAGCAACTTGAATCTTTTGTGGAGGTCATCCTTGAGGCCGGTTTGCTTCAATCTGATCTTGCACTCTTGGGCATTCTCTAGCAAAATGATTTCCTCCACACATTAAACCTTGGCAGGTTAGTTGGCCTATTGAAACTCTTTGGTGATTCTTGTTAATATTTCCCCTAAACCAGTTTTGGAGGTGGTCTCTTCTTTGATGAATTATTTCTTTGATTCTTTTTGAAGCTTGGGTTCCTTCTAAATTCTTGTTTCCCTATATAATAGCCTTGCTCTTGAAAGCCTTCCTTGTTGTTGCTAAGGCTTGTAACTTCTTTTCCCATTTCAAAGATTTATCCAATACCTCATATTTTCTTGGTCCGATACATGTCAACACCTTCCCTTGTGTTGGTATTTAGCCCCAAAATAAATATCCTTTCTTGGCTTTTTGCATCCCTTTGACACATTGGCATATATATTATAGCTTAACAAACTTGTCCCAAGATTGTTGAAATGTCAAGGCCCCTTGTCTAAGGTTGTGAAACTCAATCACCTTTTCATTGAAAAACAATTGTGGTAACCACCTTTTGTATAAATGATTAACCAATTGTTCTCAAGTTATATTGTCTATTGTGGACCCATTTTGTTCTGTAGTGTTAGTCAACCAACTAGTTGCTTCTCCAACAAGTTGGTAGGACCCTGTTTCGGTATAGTCTCAACTCAAAATGTTTTTCCATTTTATGCAACCAACTCTTTGTCCCTTATAATTGTTTTCCGACAAATTTGGGAGGTGTGATTTTCTTTAGGTCCTCAAATTATTCCATGATAGAGATTTTCTTTCTAGGGGCAACAATATCCCTCATGTTTCCTTATGGATTGTTTTCTTCAAGAGGGTTTTCAAATCTGGATTCCACTATATTTTCAATATTATCCAGCCCTGTCCTAAAGTCTTGCACTATTTTCTCTAGGGAATTGATCTTATCCCTCTATTTGGTCAGTAATTCTATTACTGCTTCAAATCTCACTTGAATAACCCCTTTTTCTTGTGAAAGCACATGATTATACTGGAGGGTGAATCAATATAATACAATTTCTCACTTTTTCAAACCTAATACAATAAGTATATCAATAGCACAATACCACCAACATAAGATGCAATAATTACACAAGTAGAACACAATTTACGTGGAAACCCTTATGGGAGAAAACCACAACACAATATTGCATATATATATTCTCCTTTAAAAACTTTGTAGGCACCAGCCCACAAGTGTAATGTCCCCATTTTTAGCAGGTCGTTGAATTGATAGTGCCAGGTCATTATTGCGATCCTCATGGTCTGGCGAGGTGTTTAGAGGGTCATTGGTGTGAACTTACTATTTATAGTAAGTCAATGGATAGTTCCAATGAGCTCAGATGAGTTAGAGAAGTTGAATGATGCTCTCGGTTTTCATTTCTGGCTTCCGGTTTGGGCTACAAGAATCTTGGAGAGAGCGTCTATTTTTAGTAAGTCACCTCGTCAGGTTCATTCATCATCTTTCATCATCAGGATCACTCCTGTGCAGACATATTTTGATTCAGATGCTTCTTCAGTTGTTTTCGTAAGACGGGTGGTTTATTATTATTATTTAATTAAATTTGCTAAGGTTGCCATTTTTGTTGGTATTATATGCTGGATACCTTAGTGTTATAGCTCGTTGGAACCAGGATGAAAAGTTTTAAATCTTGGGCACAAGAAACAGGGACCTTGCGTGTCATAATTTCATGATATTGGTGAAAAGGTCAATTTTGGAGCCAAATGAGTTAATAAATTATATTATTCAATATGTGCCTAAGTATAAAAAGTGTTTTAAGTGAAAAGTGTGTGAGAGAAGACACTTTTTAATTATAAAAGCAATGCTTTGTGAAAGGCAAATCATCCATTGAATATTTTATAATTTTTCTTCTTGAGCCTTGGGCTAGGGTTTCTGAGTTCTTCACTGTTGCAATTGTGCTGAGAGATGAGGGTTTGAAGCTCTTCCTTGGTAGACGCCAAGCTCTGAAAATGTCTGGTGATTGAGGCGAGAATCTCAATTGACTATTCAGCACTTTGGATCATTACTAATGGATGATGAATTGTGCTCTGAAAGCTTCCAGTGTTTTTTATTTGTGCTGGCAACTAAGATATCTGTTTGGGTTTTCTGAAGGCAACGTTTAGGGTTTGGGAGCTGCCGGAATTCGCATTGAATCTAGGGTAGCAATTTGAATATTTCTGAATTTGTGTCTATCCATATCAGCCGCGTGAGGATCTTGCTGCTGCGTCTGGCTTACGGGAAGTATGTTGTAGTTATCAATGGCCTGGGTTACAGTCAAGGGCAGCGTCACTTGTCTAGCTAGCAGCGTCACTTGTCTAGCTAGCAGCGTTATTGAAAGAAGGGTTGCAAATGGCGTATTTGGGAAATGATAAGGGCTGTGCCAACATTGTATATGCCTGCAATATAAATTATGAAAGGTGCATATGAATGATCTTAAACAACTTTGTTTTCCAGCAGTTTGTAATTGCAAATAGTTTTTATAAGTATTGGCATCCTATATGTGGGCTGAATTTGTCAATTAATTTGAGTATACTTCGTTCCATATGTTCCTAGTTTAATTCATGCCAAAATTCTTTTATTGTCAAAATTTTCTGAAAACAAAGTTTATTGTTCAAAATCAAACAAGTAATGCAAAATTTATCCAAGAATCCAATTGTCAAGTGTTTGAGGAGTTATAACCCGACAAGGGTTATTACAACAAGAGACACTGATGCCCTCAGTTTGTAGGCAACAACCTACAAGAGACATTGATCCCCTCAATTCGTAGGGAGCAACCCACAAGAGACACCAATCCCCTCAATTCGTAGGAATCAACCTACTAGAGGAACCAACCCCACTACTAAGAACCAACTTAGCAAGAGACACCAATCTCTCCTTTATGAAGCAGCAACTTCCAAATCCTTCAATGAATCATGCCCAAATTATTTCCTTCATAAGGGTTTTCTTGTAGATGTTGCACTTCCAACAAATTTGATGCAGTCAATCCACATCCACTTCCTCACAAATCGGCTCTTAATTTCTTCTATGTCTGCTCAAAGATCTTCCGTAAATCTGCTCATCAACTCTCATAAGTCTTCTATATTTCTCCTTCTTTAATTTTCTCAAACATGCCTTTTAAATTTGCATAAATATGATTCTTAATTCTGCATTATTTTACCTTGCAATTCCGTCTTATCTTCTTATATATCTCCACTAAATACCTTCAATACACGTCTGTTTTGGTATTTTCTGGTATTGGTCTGCTCAAAATCACATTATTTGTCATTGCCAAGCTTCTTCTTAAATCTGCTCAATATTCCTGTAATTCTGCTTTGTATATCTTCTTCAATTCAATTAATATTTCATTGTTCTCTTTATATATATTTTCTATTCACACCATTTCTCTAGTTTGTTTGAGTCTCCTTGGATGATCTCTATATATATTCTAATCTTATTGCTGTTCACACACTATTGATAGATCTTCTTTATATATCTTCATTACTTGATTCTCTCATATTGGCTTATTCTCCCTTTCACAAATTTGATTACAATTCCTCCAAATCTGCTATAAGTCTCCTCACAATTTTTTCATAGAATTCTGCATATACATTTCTTAAAATCTGCTCTTTATATGCTTGGATCTGCTGGCCAATAAATGATAAAGTAGTTATTCAACACAGACAGTTCAACCCACACACAAAAAATCTTCTTATACCTTGCCAATAGAGGTGTTTCTCTTTGGAGACATATCCTTTCACCTTTAAAAATCATAACTTTTTATTACACGTTCTAATTGCACCTCTTCATCCATAAAAGCTGTTTGCTCAAACGAAAACATGAATCACACCTTTTTTTGCATAATAGCTTAGACAATTTTTGTCTTAATATTTGTCTTATTCACCTTTTGTCTTACATGTTCTCTTTTAAAACTTGATTACAAACAAGAGAAGTCAACAAGGTAAAGAATAAGATTTTGGCTTTAGTAAGTTTTCTGCTCCTTGTCTTCTCTAATCGCTGCCCCTTAAATTCATTCTTAGCAACTTAGAATATTATATATGTATTATTTATCTTTAATATTATAGTCCCTTTCAATTGTAATATTATATATTAGTATTTATCATCAACAATTTCCTTTTATCATCCTAAAAGCGTCATTATTTACTTTTTCCTCTTCATCGACTTCTAAATGATCATCATCATTTCCAAATTAACCATTTGCAATAATATTATCTTGGACAACGAATTCCTTTTGATCCTTTTGACATCAATGAAAAATAATCTACCAATCTTCTTTGACATCAATTACAATTTTCAATGATCTTATATATTCACTTTGACATCAATGACAAATTCCAACATTCTCCCTCTTTGTCATTGATGACAACATAATTCTCTCTTTCTCTAACTCTCCTCTTTTCTATATCTCTCCCTTTGTGACATCAATAGTAAAAGGATATAACTAGTTCTCTTAGGAAATCTACTCAAAAGCTTTGGAGATATAAAACATTCTGTGACACCAGTGTCAATTAAGACAGTTATGGGATTTTCATAAAGCATGCCCATTGTCTCAATCAGCATAATCTATTATTCAACTTGTTTATTGTCTATTGCCGCATGAATCCTTTGCTGGAAGGCTGCTTGTTGTGTGGGCAATAAATTCCTCTGTTGCTGTCTGCTTGGTTTCTTAGTGGGACATTGGTTGGCATAGTGGTCCCCGCCACATGTAAAACTCTCACTTAGTTGCCCTCTCCTTTTTGTTCCATTCGTTGAATAGTCTCCTTTCCTGAAGTTAGTGTTCCCCCGTTTGTCTTTTCTGGGATCATGTCTGTTTCCTTTGTATCGTTTTTTGAAGGATTGTGAGGATTGGTTCTAGTTAACCTTCTTTCAACCTTTATCCGTGAAGGCGTCATCTTTCTTCAGTTTCAATTCTTGTCTAACTATCCTCTCATAGACTTTGTTCATGATGCTAGGTGCCAGTACATCAACTGGTTTTCCAATGCAGTTATTGACTCCCATATTGAATTTCCTTATTCTAAAGTTCTCATCTTGCTGATACTATGGTACATATTTGAGTAATTGAGTGAACTTCTCCAAGTACTCGTTCACTAACATCTCTCCTTGTCTCAAGTTTTGGAAATTCGTCAATTTCTGATTATAAAATAACTGCGGAAGCCACCTCTGTCTAAATATCCCTACGAATTGTTCCCAGGTGATTTGAGTTATCTTCAGTCCTATCTCAATCCTCTTGCTCTCCCACCACATGGCTGCCTCTCCGGACAGTTGGTATGCTCCTCAGGTTGCTTTACAGTTGTCTGAATAATCATAGATCTTGAAGTGCTTCTCTATTCTATCAACCATTCTTCTATGGTATCTTTGAACATGGAACCGGCAAACTTAGGTGGTTTGAACTTCCTCATATCATTGGAGAGTTTGGTGTCTAATTGACTTTTCTTAGCATTTAGGTTTTGAGCATTGAAGAAATCCCCTTGTTCACTTTGCACAGTAGGTTCCGGCTTATGGGGATTTTCTCTTGACTAGGATTCACGTTCTTCCTCTACAGTTCTCAGTTGACCCTCAACCTTTTGTTCTAAGTTCACAAATCTAGTTTGGGTTTCATTCATCATAAAGGGAAGTTGGTTCAATTTGGCCAGGGGATTATAGATTATCAGATTCCCTGTTGTCGTTTCTTAAGTTATCCATTTTTAGATTGTAGTCTTTTGAAGGGAATTAGAATATAATATTAGTTGCTATTTTCAACAATAATCTCAACTACTTAAAAGAGAGAATGCACATCAAATTGTTTACACAACAAATTTTTTGGCTTTTATTGCTCAAGCCAAAATGTTTGCATTTTTATTAATAGATGATACAAAAATTTTGAGTGCTTGATCTACGAGTCACTTTCATTAGTGATGGGATTTTCTTGCCCATTGAAATCAGAGGGTATGAGATGGTATCCCAAAGTGGGAATATGATGG
The DNA here is from genome assembly GCA_018584345.1 of Thuja plicata. NCBI lineage: Eukaryota > Viridiplantae > Streptophyta > Pinopsida > Cupressales > Cupressaceae > Thuja > Thuja plicata. The sequence continues at coordinate 420,207 of MU225176.1, read as the reverse complement.
TCTTCTTGACCTCCTAGGACAGTGTTTTTCTTAGATGCAATTTTAGTTGAGTTTTCGGTTTTTGATGATGACTCAATTTTAATAGGGGTCTCTATTGTTTTCTTGTTTGGTGGGAGCCACCTATGCCTCTCCTTTCGAATGCGTTGGATGCATTAGCTAAAGTCTTATTGTCTCCTAGGGGTGAACACCATGAGTAATCATACATTGTTTTGGTCATCCATGGATGAACTAGTCTTAGGTCATGAACCTTCTTCTGCGGTGTGTGTTGGATCCATATCTTGTGAAACATCGACGAATTGGTTTTACTTTTCTAGGTGATAGGGTGGTAAGCTCCTAGGTCTAGTGCTGAACCCAGTAGCTCTGATACCATATGTTAAAAGATAAACTTTCTCAAATAAATATCAATCACAATTTAGATCATAAAATTGACAAAATAAAACTTTCGCTTTACATTTCATTTAAAACTAGAATAGAATTGAATTCTCTTTCACATGAACATGAATACTACTCCATAACTGATTTAACTACTTTCAAATGAACTAGAATAATAACCAACTAATATATTTAACTTCTTTCACATGAACTTGAACAATAACCTAAGTTGCCGGATTCACGTATTTGACCCCTGATCCGGGTTCGGGTCTGGATTCTCCACCCAGTCTGTGCTAGATCCGGGAAGAGTCCGGATTTGGACATGTGGGTCCGGATGGATCCGTGGCCCGTGGATCCAGACGGACCCACATGTCAAAATGCGGACCCTGCCCGGATCCAGCACGGACCAGGAAGAGAAAACGAGGATCCTTGAGGATCCCATGCGGATCCGCGCGAATCCACAAGGACCCGCGGCCAACCAAGATGTAAAGTGGTAAAATTAAGACGTTTGTTTGCCTTGAAAAATAACTCTCGGAGCCTTTATAAAATAATTAAAGTCGGTTGAGCTTTCAGCGCTGCCCCTTGACCCCGCAAGGGGCGCTGCCCCTAGACCCCATCTTGGGGGCTTTGCCCCCAAACCCCCATTTAATAATTTGGGGTGGAAACTACGCCAATAAAAGT
>MU225176.1:371622-415198 GCA_018584345.1 Thuja plicata | reverse complement strand
TGCGTTTTAGTTTGGCTGGACAGGTTCCTCAATAATTAAATTTCGTGGATTTAGATTTATAAATTCATTTTCCAGAATTCTGCAAGTTTATGTTTTGAATAAAATTGTTATGTATTGGATTTAAGAAATGCAAGTGAAATGAATATATAGATGAAGAGCAATTTCCAGAATTCGTCAAATATTTGTATCTTGTAAAGGGAATTCTATTAAGAACTATCTGAGCTTGCCTGCAAAGTGTTTGCTAAAATGCTTAAATTCTGAATTTGTTAAGAAGTTGGAGTTATTAAAATTGTAGCCAAGTTGGGTTCTTTACACTAGTTACCTTAACATCAAAACCCTCATGCTCCTCAATGTGAAGACCTTTCTTAGAAACAAAGGCAAAATCAATGAAATTGTGAAATTGTGGGTAGTGTCACTGTCCAACAACACAATCACTTGTCCCTATAAAACGTTGAGCACCCAAAAAGTGTTGTATGAAGGTGTATTAGACAAAGTAACAATAGTTCCACTTTCCCATCCGTAGGTGGGGGTTTCTCCTCTTGAGGCAACTCCTCATCTAACTCACCGAGATTACTATCCTGATTTGTTCTGCATGTTCTTCTTTAGAGTGTGATAAAACCTCGATGTAGTGAATCTTTCCTTTACCAAGCATTTGTGTCCTGGCACCCAAGTTTCTTTGCAAGTACAACAAAGTTTCTTCTTGCAAAGTTTGTTGTGAACCTCATTATCCAACTTTTTTTTTGTGGCCCATCTCTTAGGGGCGGTTTCTTGTCTTTATCTTTCTTTTGAGAAAAGCTTTTGTATTGAAATTTGTTTTTCATGGTTGAGGACTCCATGTCTCAAGCCCTATTTATGGCATCCTATAGAGTAGACAAATTTAATGCCTTTATCCACCCTTTCACTGAATCCAATAATCAATAAATGAGTACAATAAGTCTCCTTTCTAATATATCAATTACCATTATTGAAACCTCTAGAAATCAGTAAAGTAATTATCAGCAGAACCCCATTTTTTTTAATGTGTCGATTCCTTAAAGTGAAGTTCCAGGTCCTTGTCAAATTTGTCTATGAATTGTTCTATGAATTCTATATAAGTGTCTATCTGATCATGGCCTAGTGTTACCAAATCATGAGGCCACCATTCATGGGCTGTTCCATTCAAATGTAGAACATATTTTATGGCTTCATCTTTTGGCATTGGGTTTAACTGGAAATACGTATCTAGTTTCTAAACCCATGCCTTTCTTGTAGTTTTCCTTGACTTGTCATAGTAAGGGATTGACAGATTTTCAATCTTTTTCTATAAATCATTGTTGTGTGATCTTCCCTTGTTAAGTCTATGTTTCATTTTGAGGTCCATATATATAGTCGACAGTCTTGCCGAAGTTTTGGAATAAACATGTTAAGGAATAATTAGTTGGCAATGTAATGTCATTTACTTCCGATTAGTTTTTAGTAGTTGCAGACGGTTGGTACTCATAACCTACAGCTTGGCATTATATGTGTTATCCTCAATTTTGTATTCGCAAAATTGGACAACCCTACGGAAGATTTTATGGTTTAAATCTTCAAGGCAAGTCTTTGTTTGGTTTTCCTTGATTGTTTGTTGGGTTTTTGGTCTTGTTTTTGCCCTAGAATTGTAGCATTTTGAATTCCGCTCGTTTTGACCTATCCTAGGCCTCAAACAGAGTGGTCTAGCTCAAGTTATTAAGGTTTTAAGCATGCTGTAGGTGGGGTTTTTCTGCCTGATTGCATGTCTTTGTTAAAATCCCTCGAAAGTGAGCTTTTTATTGGTAATTGCATGAATTAAAAACGTCATTTATATGTAAAGTGATTTTAAAACCCCACTTTAAAATTTCACATCATTCTGAGAAGTTTTGGATATAGTTTTTAATGTTTTATATGTAAAGGTGGGTTTTTCTAGTCTTTTTGCATATTATATCATTAAAACTATAGTTACATATAAATATATTATCGTGAGACACTTTTTAATGCAATGAAGTGGGGTTTTTATTTAACATTGCATGCCATCATAATGCAAATCACTTTTAAAACTCCACTATAAATATATTTTAAGTCCCAAATGCATAAAGGTGGGCTTTTAAAAATGCAAATACATATGTTAAGTTAAAAACATATGCAAAGGCATATAACTTAACATGTGTAAGTGGGGTTAAGAAATGCGTTTGCATATAAGAAGCCAGTTATTATAAACCTTTTAGTTTAAAGGCTTTATAGTGGCAAATTCCAACCCAAATACATATGCATTTGCATACAAAAAGCCCGTTTTAAATAGCTTAAAGGCATAAGTGGCGAATTTTTTATGAAATGCATATGCATTTCACTCCTGAAAGCCCGTTTTTAAGTCTTTTATGCATTGAAAAGTCAGAAGTGGTGATTTTTGTCCAAGTTGCATGTGTTTTTGACTTGTAAAAGTGCGTTGAGGCTTTTCTACTTGTGCTCAACTCCATTATACACGTGGTGGCGATTTTGATGCAAATTGCATGTGTTTTTGATATGTAATGCATATCAAAAATAACATCTTTATTCTCCTCATAGCTGCATTTTCTCTTAGTGGCGATTTTGGGAGCATTTGCTTGCTTTTAAGAGCTGCATTTTGCAAGATAAAGCCCGTCTAAAGCACGTTTTTTATCAAAAATGGCTTGGAGATGAAAGATTTCAAGTTTAAAGAGCTGCATTTTGCAAGAAAAAACCCGCAAAGGGCATGTTTTTGACAAAAAGGGGATTTCCAGTTTGTTTTCTTCATTCAAATTCACGTTTCTTCTTCCTTGGGTGCCATTTTTGTTTGTCATGGCATCTTGTATTAAGTTCAAGCGTTTGCAGGTTTGAATCTTTCAAAACGGTTGCTAAATTCATGCATTTTGTAGCTCAATCTTGTACACTTGTCAAGCAACTCATCTTGACTCAAATGGGCATTGATTTCTAGAGGATTGAGGCAAGAGTCATGGTCTATATAACTCCATTGTTGTAATCTTTTTCCAAATCCGAAAATCTCTTAGATTTAATTCAGATTTTGCTCAAGATTTGAAGAAGACTTCTCTTCTTTGTTTTGCAAAAGGAGGTAAGTTTTCTTGTATTTTTTTTAGGGCCTTTCATTTATATATTTTTGTTTTTATATATGAATGCAAATCCTTCATTTCGTTTCCAGATTTGCATGCTTTTTAGTTTTGATTTTAATCCTTCTACTTCCGTCTAAATTTCTCCATGTTGCATATGCAAGAAGTTCTTCATACTTGCATATGCAGTCAGGATTAAAAACCCCGTTCTAAATGTGGAATCACTTCAAAAAAGAGTCGTCTTTCCCAACATGCAATGTTGGCCAAAAAACCCACCTTTTTCATGCTATCCATGCTTATATAAGAATGACTTGTAATAGAACATAAAAATCCCACTTATGAGTAAATGAGTTAAGTTTTCCAATATGCAGAGCAAATAAAAAAACCCACCTTCATGCTTTTTCCGTGGCTTTTCATGAGTTGCAAACATTTCCAAAAACCCCAACTTGCATATTGAATACTTATCCATGTATATATACACCTTCCATACTCATTTTATCATTTCAAAGCTTGTTGTCTGCATATGCACTGCTCCCAGGAAAAACCGTTTTTGGTTTTTCTCTCCATCTTAAAGAGCTAATTTCGCCTAAAATCCTTCACCCTTTGTTGCTCAAAAGCCTTCTGCTCATATCCTATACGCATACGCTTCTAGATCTGCAAATTTATAGGTTGAAAGATCGTGTTATGGCTTTTCTAGTAACAAAGAATGACACGAGGCAAGAATGACAACATGATGGAGCCATTTAAAGAAAGGGATAAGCGATGCAATGATTGCAGGCATAGAATGCTTTCAAGACAGAGATGGAAAGAAACAAAGATTCCTTCCCAGTAATCACTAATCAAGGATGCAAATACGGTGCCCATCCAAGATGTTTTCATCAAACCTGGAGACATCACTCACAAAACATCTAGTAGCAACATGAAGACCGACAAAGGATGATGCAAATAAATGGCGTGTCTTGTCAAACACTTAGAATATTTCACTATGCATTTTGTAATTTGTATTTGACAGATTACATGTAATGTAAAAACAAGATGTAATTGTATGTGATAGTATCACATGCAAAGTTGTTCCATGTAATCATGTTGCAAGTGTTTTAAGCCCTGTAGCATTGAATAAGTCAAAGTTAGTTAGTTAGTGAATAAGTCAAGGTGGTTAAGGGTTTTCCCTTCTTTCTCCTCCTTTCTCTCTTTTATTTTCCTATATAATGGAGGGAGCTCATTGTAAATGATCATCTTTTGGCAATGCAAGAAAATTCTACCAGTTTGTATATGCACTCTAAGACTTTGTGCTTGGATGTAAATCAGATTGCTTACAATAAAAGGGGCAACTTGCTTTCAAACTTTGTGTTGATTCAAGGTGTTATACGGCAACATTTTCTGGATATTGATTGTGAGTTTTGAATTCTTGCTTAAGAGGGATTTGAATTCAATTGTGTAAACTTTAAGCTGCTTGTTGCATTCAGAGCCAATTTGAACTTTAGAAGACTTTGCGCTACAAGAAGACAAATTGTTATAGATAGAAGTGGCTGCAATAACTTAAAAGCTGAAGACTTTGGGCTTGAGTGATAAGTATTTTTGTTAAGGAAGAGGATATTCAATGGAAGACTTTGTGCTTTCCTGGCTATTCTATTTTCATAATCATCTTTCGAAGTAAGTACAGGAGACTTTGTGTTCCTGTATTTGTTTCAATTTATTATAAGTAAACTGCTGGCTTAAGTGTTGTTCTTATGTCAACCCTTGAGCCACCGGTATTATCGTAGCAATAGGAATTGTTTGTGTTTTAGTTCAGTTTCTGTTGAAGCCACCTACAGTAAGAAGAGAGCCTCCCCTACTGCTGAGAGGAGAAAGTAATTTCACACACTGCTGCCTAAAGTTACAATTTTGCCAAGTTATAGTCTTAGTTACTTGCAAAAGTTTTAGCCAACAATATGTACTTATGTTCTATTGGAAGATAGCATTGTCTGGATTGTAAGCATTACATTTGGAAATAAAGATCATATCTTTCTGCCATGTTTTTGTGATTATTACTTTATATCTCGTATTATTGTATGGTATGTTTTGGTACATTGTTTACTCTTCATAATCAAGTTAGTTCCCTTCGAGAGTAAACATTTTGGTGTCGTTGTCGCATGAAGCCTGGAGATCTAAACCGTGTAGGAGAATGGCAGCAAGTGGTATGACAGTGTAATGGGATGACCCTACGAACAACCAAAAGTCTTTGAACCTGAAGAAGAAAACATAGTAGAGGAAGAATTGACACAAGACCTTATATACCTATCGACTAAGTCACAACATTCGTCAAATTTCATCCATGAAGTTTGAATTTTGGCAAATTTTGACCCTTGCCAAACTTCATCTGAATTTTATGATATTTAATATAATATTATTTTATTTTAAAATAATATTGAGTGATTTTGTTAAATTATTTAGCAATGTTAAATTGTTTCGACAATTTTATGGATATATTACCTATATTTAAAAATAAATAAATTTATATAAGACAATTTAATGTTGTTTTTTTCAGAGTTTTTACCCTTAAACGAACTTCAACCAAATTTTATGATCGCTGAACTCGAATTCAAATTCAAACCTTGTGACTTAGCCTGTGGGAAGTATCTGTCAACTCATACGTTCGAAGGGAAGCCTTCCACCGAGGGGTCCTTGAGAGTAACATCCAAGAAGGGTTAAGAGGGAATGATGAAGTCGAGTGTCTTCTAAGGATGCCAAAATTTCTTCCACATAACTTAATAACCCTTCGAGATCTTTGGGAAGATGGAGACCGAAAACAACGTCTACAACAAATACTACAATAGTTTGAGGAAAGGTATTGAAGGGAGGAGGAAGAGCATAACACAAGAAGACATTGTACCTCCAGCAAGTAATGCCCCTTCTGCCAAACAATGATAGAAGATGTACTATGCATACTCGGGAAGAGGGAGAAGTATTGGTAAGAAGATCTCTCTGAATCATGGAACAAAGTGAAAGGTGATGACTATTGCAGAGAATCATCAAAGAATCTCAAAGTCCACAAAGCAAAAGTAGGAGTGTTAGCCAAAGCTGAAGTAGAGAGTTAGAAGCCACCCGACAGGAAGGCACACCACTACGCATGTAGCGTGAGTGGGAGGAGATTGCCAGAAACTTTCTACTCCTTGACGAGGTAGAAGATCTTGCCAAGCAGGCAAATAGTTCGTTTGTACAAGCAGTGTCAGATGAGGAAGACTCAGAGACTGACTCCACAGAGAGTAGCTTGTTAGTGCACTCTGCACATGACGAAGACAATGAAGAAAGGAACTTCGAGAACGAGATTGCCCAAATATTTTAGAACTATCTGCACCGCATTGAGAACTTGTTCATATCAGAAGAATCGAGAATAGGGGGCCTGAGTCGAAGGCCCTGAGGTGGAGGGGGGCTTGAGTCATAGTTATTCCACTAGAAAAGAAGGCGTACAACGCCCTTCTCGGGAGAGTTTGATTGCCACCAAGACAAATCACAATTGGAAGCGAAACACTGTCCATTGAAAGTGAAGGGCAGAAGAACATCATTGACCTAAGAAATCAAGCGGTGAGCAAAAAATTGGCATCCTCGGACTTAGAATCTAACGAGGGAGATTTCAAGATGGATGAATGGAGGAGGACAATGGGACCAAACAAAGAAGGGGTGTTGGAATTGGAGAAATCCTCCAAAGATGAAACTAGCTTACTCAATAGCTTGTTTCGCCGACAAATAGAGAATTATAAGGTCTTTCAACCCAAATGCAACATGTTGCAGATCAGTGAGATAGAGGAAGTCACCGAAGGGAGTTTTCCTCCACAATATGATGAATAAAGGAGTGGCACGAGTGGATGAGACCCTTGCTCACCATTTTGAAAGAGATGAGACTATGAAATATGAAGAGTTGAGTGTGAAGAAGATGAACTTGGACGATGAAGATATTTCCAAGATGATTTTGGTAGGTGACGACTGGAACCCTGTACTCAAGGCAGCAACATTCAAGATTTACATGGAGTACACAATTACCTTCGCGTGGACCTTACAAGAACCTAAAGGGGATACCACCAAAGTTGTGCGTACATGGAATCCCTCTCATACTGGGTGCACAACCCGTACAGAAGAGGCCTTACCAAATGAACAAGAATTATGCTGCCAAGGTGCATGAGGAAATCGAGAAAATGTTCGATTCTAGAATAATATTCAAAGTAGAAACAAGCAAGTCAGTTTTGCCTCTTGTCATATCACTCAACAAGGAGGTGAACCAAATAAAGATTTGTATGGACTTCAAATGCCTCAATGCAGTGACAATCAAAGATTCCCTTTCCAGTTTCGTTCATCGACACAATATTGGAGGAGGTTGCAAGCCATCAAATATTCTCCATGGATGGATCAGGGTATAACCAAATAAGTATTGCAGAGGAAGAAAAACTAAAAACAACCTTTGTGGTGGAAGACAGGTTGTATGCCTACAACAGGATGCCATTTAGCTTGTGCAACGCTGCGATCACCTTCCAACGCATAATAGTACATATTTTTGATAAAATGTCGGTGGGGAATTTCAAGGCATTCCTAGATGATTGGTCAATATATAGCGGGCAAGAAACACACCTAACCGCACATGGAGAATGCATGGAAAGGTGTTGAAGGTCAAGGTTGGCACTGAACCTGAAAAAGTGCAGATTCATGGTGCCACAAGGTAAACTACTTGACCACATAGTCTGTAAGGAGGGATTGAAGACAAACTTGAGCAAGGTAGGGGTCATCATCCACATGGAGGCCTCAAACAACATAAGATGAGTTAAATCATTCCTCGAGCATGTTGGCTACTACTAGAGGTTCATTAAAAACGTCGCCCAAATTTCCTACACTCTCGACATGCTGACAAGGAAAGGACAACCTTTACATGGGGTGATGAGAAAAACAAGGCATTTGAAGAATTAAAATTGAGACTAGTGAGTGCACCCATCCTTGTGTACCTAGATTAGAACAAAGAATTTCACGTGCATGTTGATGCCTCGAGGCTATGTTGGCACATGTGGGCATGCAAGGATTGGACCATCCAATATTCTTCGCCAGTCACCTACTCTCAAAAGCGGAAAATAACTATAGCACGACTAAGAGGGAGGTATTGGGCATGGTGTACTTGGTGCATAAATTTTTCAACTACCTTCTGGTAAAACCATTCACATTTTATGTGTACCACCAAGCCTTATTGTTCTTGACGAACAAACCCATCATTCAAGGAGGGTGAGCCGGTGGTTACTCCTATTGCAAGAATTCACCTTCACAATCATCATGAGACCTGGGAAAAGCCATGTCATTGCCAATCAATTATCTCGGATCAAGTCAGGGGAACCGCTTGAAGGGGTGAATGAAAACTTTCCCGGCACACCTCTTTCAAATCACAACATTGCCACCATGGTATGAAAGCATCAAGGAGAACTTGTCCACCTTGACCTTCCTAAGAGATGCTGCCAAGCGAAAGGAGGAAGTTGGCACTGAAAAGAAAAACTTCTTAGCTCATTAATGGGTTACTCTACAAGATGGGCCCCTACAACATATTATGATGATGCATCATACAAGAGAAAATATCAGGAGTCTTGAAGGAAGCTCATGACGGCCTAGTTGGTGACACTATGGGACCCAACACCATTGCACGCAAAGTGTTGCTGGTAGGACTGTGGTGGCCTACGCATGAATGAGTAGGAGGATGTGACACTTGCCAAAGAGTTAGGAAACCACTGAAGTGTGACTTCATGCCCCTCTTCCCTTCGCAACCCCAGGAACTATTTGTAAAGTGGGGATTAGACTTTATCGAACCTTTGAAGATGAGTCAAGCACACAGATACAGATATATTTTGGTAGCGAAAGAGTACCTCACCAAGTGGGCGAAGGTAAGGGCATTGCTGGACAATACTGCCATTAGTACAACAAGATTTATCTACGAGCAAATTGTCACAAGGTATGGAATCTTGATTCAGATCAGTAGTGATTGAGGGGTGCATTTTGTAAATGAAAGCAAGCCTCACGAGGAGAAGACTGTATGCAAACAAGAGAGCAATTTTGTATGAAACAAAGGAAAGCCATATGGTGAACAATTTGTACGGTGAAACAACTGACCTGTATGCAAACCATCACAAATATTGTATGCCATATGGACACAGTGTAGAGATGTATGAGATGCCAAGATCAGAAAAGAAGTTGTATGGCATTGGAGACAATTATAGATTGTATGAGTGTGATCAGTACGCTATACTAGAAGCTAGTCTAGTAATCAGTTCGTACAACATTAGTCTGGACATGGCATGGTTGGAGGAAATCATGCCAATAAATAAATATCAAAATGATAAAGGGAAATCAACAGCTGGAGCAATGGCAAGAAGCACAAAGGGGAAGACACATCTAAAACCTCACGTTGCAGGGGGCAAGTAGAAGCAGAATAATGGACCCATCACAGCAGACTCTGACCTAGGAAAATCTCACTGGCATCGAATGCATAAATTGGTGGATGAATGTCTAGGACGACGATCACATTTTAAAGAGAATGTTGCGCAATGCTTCTGTGGACAAGGTGGCCCAGTTGCCATTTTTCAACTCGATTGAGTTTGAGCCTTACTCGTGCAATAGAGTAAAACAAGAATCCATCATTGAGTATAATGGCTGTCAGATTGTGATTCAGTATCGACTTGTGGATTTCATGAGGGTGTGGACATTCCTTCTATAGGATACTATGTTAAGATTGGCTAAGAAGGTCAAGCCAAACAAGAAGAATTTATTAATCCAACAAGTGTGTCAACAAGATCTCACAGTAGAAGAGAGGGAAAGTATTCAAAGCTTAGGCAAAAACTGAGGCTTTAAGAATTTCCTGGCAAATGCAGAGTGGAAGTGCATGTTGGATTTGTTGAAGTGCGGTCTCATGGGTGTAATCTGTGTATTTAACGTGGCAATTTGGATGCTTGAGTATATGCTCAATTTGAGGGTAGGAAGAACATACAACTGGGCATGAGGTTTATCTAAGCGCATCCATGAGTTTCTCAGCCTTTGTCACAAGGCGTTTTACATGACTCAGCATGCGATCATGTTACTCCCAGATGCAATCTATACACAACTGCCTTCAGACAAATGGGGCAAGTTCCAAGCCACCGTGCAGATAGAGCCAGGATAACCGACTACCTTATATTAGGCACATCTCGGTATACAGGCAGTAGAAGAGGTTGTGCAAGCCCAGTCCAGTGCACCACTGTAAGCGAAGCGCAAGTGCCAACCTACCAACCCATCAAGAAGCAACCAACATAGTGACTCGCCAGCTATTACAATATCATCCTCATCCTGTGAGGAAAGTTCTTTCGATAGTGCCAGCCTAAGTTATGAGGACTTGATAATAGAAGCATATTCAATACCGATGGAACCTCCACTTCATCAAGCAAGCACTATTGCGAGTAGTGTTTCTTTCACACTTGCCTTCCAACCATAGCTCAATTGGTGGCGACTAATACATTGAGGCTTGCCACACCTACAAGAGTACAAGAGGCCACACTAGTGGCTATCCTCACACAATGGAAAACGACCTCAACCATCACACCCATTGTAATCACTACCACAAAGCTAGTTGCCAACTTACTGGGTGCCTGTGTCACAATTGCTAGTCGGCCAGCAGATACCATGGCGGCCAAATCATCGCAGCAAGGCGAAGCAAGAGTGGATGATTGGGTTAGGAAGTTCCAAACAACACCTTCCACCCCTCTATCACCACCACCCAGTCTCCTAGGGGACTTAGAGTTTGCCGAAGGGGGAGAAGGGGGAGGGTTAGCGAAACAAGACGCAGTCGTTGAAGAGAGGCCTATGTGTGTGGAAGAGTTGGAGTTGGCAAAGATTGTGGTGCCTAGTGAGAAGGAGGAAATTGTTGTCACACATTCGGCTACGACTAAGGCAACGACCAAAGTTATAGTGGCAGGAGGAGGATCAAATGGGTTCTCGAGAGAGAACCGAGGTACGCATATCAAAGTTTGAAGATCAAATCCGAATGATGCCTTGGGTTCAATACGACAATATTTGGTTGAGAAGATATTGCCGCGATCAATCGGGAGATAGCAGAACTCTCTAGACAAATAGATATTGGTTGGCACCACTAGTGGTCACCGAGGTGAAGAGAGTCTTGAGGTTTATGCAGGAAGGTTGCCAGCAGTTCACACGGTGCTTTGGATCCGAAGGGTGGTCATCTACTAAGACTCCTGAGATGCAGGAGGCGTGGCACCCTAGACACCGCACTGTAGCGGGTAAACATGGCAAGGTGCTTTCCCCATTGCATAGTATGGAGTCATGTTTCAAGGATACAATATGAGAAGAAGGCAACCACTTCTTTGGAGATTGCTCAGACTAAGAACACATCTGCAATACACTAGGCAGAAGCATCTTGATAGGAGCTATTTGTTGTCATTTGCTTGAAGAGGGACCCCTGCCTCGCTTTTGAGGCCACCCTGGTAGTGAAGGAGCAACAACTAGAACAAAAGAAGGTTGAGTTGGAGAAAACTAGGAAGGACTTGATGGATATTGTGCAAATTGTGAAGAGGTCCCGTGAATAGGAATTGGTAGCAAGAGAGACTTGGGGATCCGCATAGAGCAGGCACAACATCTCTAGCAAAGGCTCTCCACCTCCGGGGCCACATCTCTTCTAGTGTCCTCTACTGATCTAGTGACATTTCCTCACCCTTTTTCCTAGTGATATTTTTAATGTACATAGTCCCCATTTTTTTTTTCGTTGTCTGGAAGACAACTTTTTTGGGGGGCTGATGTAATCGACAGTCTTGCCAAAGTTTTGGAATAAACATGTTAGTTAAGGAATAATTAGTTGGCAATATAGTGTCATTTACTGCCTGACACTATATGCGTACTTGTGTTTTATCGGAAGATAGCATTATCTGGATTGTAAACATTACATTTGGATATAAAGATCATATCTTTCTGCCATGTTCTTGTGATTATTAATTTATATCTTGTATTGCTATATGGTATGCTTTGTTACATTGTTTGTTTTGCGTAATCAAGTTAGTTCTCTTCAGGAGTAAACAATATATTTATGGAAAGACATCCGATTGGAACTCAGCTGTTGACATTCTCCAATCCTGAAGAATCTGATCGTGGAGTTCACGGAAGGTGGGTTCATTTTCCATTTGTTGGTTCCTAGGAGGAAAGTGAGGCATGAATTGCCTAGAATTTGCTGATCCGTTTCTTTCATTTTGACTGACAGTTCTATTCTTGACTGGATTGTCTCCTCTAGCATTCTTCCCCTTTTTAGGACCTCGATTATTCTCATTATTCTAATTATTATTTATCATTAGTTGAGTCATCATAGTGCACATTTGAGCAAAACTTCGTTGCAACTCCCATTGACCCCTGGCCAAGTAATTGAGTATATCTGTAGTACTAAGGTCTTGTTGATCATGATCCCCCATATTTGTTCTGGTTTCCTCCCAATTTATTTCCAGATTAGACTAATTCCTCCTAAGATAATAATTATGTGAATGCGGCTTCCTGCTCATGCTATGTTTTATTTTTTAACTCCCACAGGCTGGTAGGGTGCACACTCTAATACCATTGTAAAATTCCCTTCTTGTTTTCACTCAAACTCTTTGTTTCAAAGTTGTATTAATATGATAGAATTCTGGTTTCCAGAAGTGTATTGTGTGGTTTTATGATTCCATTTGGTACATAAATGTAATACTTTATATAGGATAATTCATTCAAATACAAAATCTTTATTTAAATAAACAAGACTGTAATTTTGTATGAAGACCCTATAATGTTTACAAAGAAACAAATGTATAGAAGTATGTCCCTCTTTGAATCACTGTTTGTATGTTACTGCGATAGGAATAATAGGTTAATGAGACCAAGGAGTATATATCAACAGTTATGATATGACCCTTCTGATTGAGTTCCGAACCTCCTTCAGACACCCATCACCTTTCCAGAGTTCCTGCCAGGACTGTCTTTTCCTGCAGCTGGGTGAGGTCTGAGATATCCCAATATCGGAACTGGCATGTAAGTCCTTAATGTCTCTTGCAAAAGTCTTTGACTGTGGCCACATCAAAGTTAGATTCTGCCTATGCTGGAGGTGTATAATCAAAACACGGGTGTTGCACGACAATGATTTCAATAAACATTCATTCCATTTGAAATTATATATGATTCTCTTCAAGAAAAGATAGCATTCATTCCATTGTGTATATATAAATATATATAGCTCTTCAGAAAAAAGACAAAGAACTTCTTAAATGCCAAATCAGTAATAACCTGAGATAGGATCAAATGTTTGCGATCATATAGCACCGATAACCTTTTTACAGTGTTACCCCAAGTTTCCGGGACAGGGACAACAAGGGACGGGGGGACAAGTTTCCGGGACGACAAATTTTTTTGCCAATTTTGGGGACGGCAAAGGGGACGACTATGTAAATATAGGGAAATTTTCAAATATATAAGGAAATTTGCAAGTATACATTACATTCATATGAAAATATGGACAATGCATGTCATTTAAACATCATATAACCTTAACATACAACATTTCAATGCCATTTAGTAAATACTCAAAGTAAATACTAACCGACTCAGTACTCAAGAGTCAATATGCATTAAAATTTAACTATAGTCTAACTCTATTATGCATTCATAAAACTGAAAATTTGAAATTTCAATTCATTGTCGGATTGTCAATACGCATATGCTAACAAAAATATAAGTTTAACATAGAAAAGTAAAACTAAAAATACCCAAAGGCTTAGGTGCTGCCATAAAGTTTCATCATCATGTTCACAGTTCAACATTAAAATCAAAATATAGAAAATAAAAATGAAGCAAATTGCTGCTCCTATTCTTCTACTGCCAACATGGCATCAAAATCAGAGTCCTCTAAGTCACTGTCACTATCATGCTGCACTGGAAATGTACTCTCATCCAATGGAACCCCAACCAATCCCGGTGTTGTCTCATCCTCGTCAATCTAGGCCACATCTTCAGGATCAACATCCCACTGTAAAGGAGTCTGCCTGTACTTTGGAGTTTGACGATCCTGAAGTCGAAGAGCACTATGAACAGCCACTAGCTTCTCCGCTCGTCTAGAGGTAAGTCTATTCCTTTTGAGGGAGTGGATAAAGCCATATGTAGACCAATTCCTCTCTGCGGCTAAGGAACTAGCAATCTGTGCAAGGAGGTGAGAGGCAAGCACTTTCAACTTTGGTGTATCCCTCCCATGCCACGTCCACCATCCAATAGGATCCCTCTGTGCCAAAATCACTCTATCCAACCTAAATAGAGCAAGTGAAGTGTGGTGGTTGCATATGAACATCTATATCTCTCTAGCTTCTGACACCACCTGTTTCACCCAATCAATCTTCCCTGTCTTTTAATGCATTGTTCAATGCATGAACACAAGGGGTCCAAAACATGTGCCTATAAGCACCCTCTACCATCATACCGGCTGATTTGCAAAAAAGTGCCGAATCTGTGATCACCTATACTACATTAGCCGACCCAACCTCCTCTATGGCATCCCTCAGAATGGTGAACTGAAACTCTGCATCCTTACGCTTCCCTGAACAATCTATGGCTTTTAGAAAATAAGAGCCAGCAGGGGATGTGATAATGATATTGACGAGTGGCCGATGTCTAACATCGGTCCACCCATCCATCACAATAGAGCAGCCCGTCCTCACCCAAGTACGTTTCATATCCTCAAACAACACAAATCTTGGAGTACTCTTTATCTAGGATGGTGGTTCGTAGCTTATGATCACCTGGGGGTGTGAATGAGGGAATCATAGTTATTATATCTTTGACCATTTGTTTGAAATAAGTGGAACGGAACACATGAAATGGGATACCATTAGCAAAAAAGAATCTACCAATGGATGACTCTGTGTTTTCCATTAAACATACTTTCCACTGATCCCTTCTCACCACTATTAATCTTCATTTTCCCTCTTGTCTCAATAGGGCTGCTAGTAGTACCAATGGCGGATGTCATAGGCCTAGATGACTGTGAGTGTGCAATTGCAGTAGATAAAGGTGATGTCATTGACATACCTTGTGCCCCAATTTCAGCCTCTAATTGCAATCTTTGACATTCTATTTTTTCCTCATCAATCAAATTAGGACAAGCTATAACTCCATGGCATGCAATACCTAAAAAGTGTGACTTCACCCTTGTATAGCTGCCCCTAAAATCATATTAGCAAATATGGCAATCCCATACCCTAGTCCCTCCTGCATTCTTTTTCTTTTCAGCCCTAGCTGTGACATATTGGAAAAGAGGTTTTTTTTGTTGAAGGGGCCCTTTGCATATTTGCTCATGATTGTTGAAGGGCATTTAAATTTATCAGTTTGTTGTTGCTCACTACTAGCTTCAACACTAACACTTTCACCCCCCAAATGCTCTTCATCACTACTATCCCCACTGCTGCTCATTGTGCTTAGTTTTGAGATTTAAGAATGCAATGAACTGAGACAATGAAAAAAAATTTTAAAAATCAGACTTTCAAGTTTTCAAATTGGTAAAAAAAATGAAAAATGGAAGCATAAACTTTCACACTTGTTGCACAATGTAGGAAGTTGAAACCCTTGCACAATCACTTGGACAATGAAGAAAACCTCCTCCACTGCAACAAAATAAAAAACCCAGACTTGCTACTAAAACAATGGACAACACATAGAAAGAAAAAAAATGCTCATGTGCCCATAAAGAGCCACGATTTTGGCCTTTTAGGGCAAGTGTGGTGGTGGGGCCCACAAAACGACCCCTCCTATGGAAGCCTTTTTGGCTTTTTTTTGTTTTTTAAATTTTTTTTGGCCCTTTAAACGTTGGGGACGGACGGCCGTCCCCAGGACGCGCGGGGGACGTCTATGGCATCCCCAGCCATCCCCGGGACTGCCATCTGTCCCCAAAAAATTTGCTAGCCGTCCCCACGTCCCGGGGACGTTCCGTACAATTTGGTGGAATTTGGGGACGGTGTGGGAATGTCCCCAAGCTGTCCCCACATCCCTGGGACGTCCCCGTTCCGGAAACTTGCCGATTTAGGCCGGGCCCTGCCTTTTTAATAACTTTCCGGGAAGCTCTGCTGAATAGTGCCAAAAATCAACCAATGTCCCCGTTCCGGAAACTTGCTGATTTAGGCCGGGGACGCGTCCCCGGGTAACCCTGCCTTTTTAATAACTTTCCGGGAAGCTCTGCTGAATAGTGCCAAAAATCAACCAATGTTTCTTGTCAGGACTGTCAAGGGCATTGTACGATATTAGTCAAGTAGTGTTCAGGATAAATCAACATCTCCATATCGCCAAAGACCTTCCAGTGAGTGAAATCGTTTAACTGAAGACTTCACTGATTTCAATAAATCTTTGTTTGTAAAAAACTAAAGAACTTGTGTGAGTTATTCCAAGACTACATATGGCAGATGGTTTCACTGCCAAAAATGGTTTCCTCAGGCACCTGTAGACTCCGATTTTGAGAAAACTCTGAAATCAATACTGAAGAAAAGATTTTAAATGTCATATATTTCATCAATCCCAAAGTCCTATATATAATATTATTTTTCAGTTTCTTCAGTTCCCGACCAGTTACTAATTAGTGGCTTTAATTGATCTTTTGCCTAAAATCACTTAATTAATTATATAATATTACCTTTTAATTTAGCTTTTAGGTAATAATATTAAATAATTAATTTTAATTTTTGTAAAATAACTTAACCCAGGAGAAGGGACATCACAAAAATAGCATTTCTTATCAATTTGTATATTTCTCACTCAATTTTATACTATTGGGATAATGTTTTCTCACAATCAACAGGTAGAAATGGGAAGAGGACTTCCTAACATATAATATTCCTGTTCAATCTCACTTGAATTAAGTCTTCTGTAGGCCATTTCAAAAACTTGGTGGCTGGCAGCTTGTGTGGTTAACTCCATAGTGGACAAGGTAACACTGCCACAGCTCTCCTCAATCCCTGAGTTTTCTTTGCTCTTTTTCAAGTCCATCCTAGTCAATATGGAACATCACATCTATTGTGCATGGGCATATGAAATATTGAGTTCCAAATTAAATGCTGTAATAAATCCACATTTTGTATTTATGTAATGGTTAACAGTTTATGTTCAGCTTTCTGTAGAACTAGAAACCAAGGCTGAAATATATCATCTAGGAGTTCGATGAATCCTAAGCACTCAGCAGACTATAAAAAATTGAAATATAGCCACAGTTTCGAAGTTTGTTGGCCTCTCTCTTATGAAAGCAGAAACCAAGGATAATTTGATCTATGTTTTACAATAAAAGAAAGAATATACATAGCAGCTAGTTTTATAAGGTTAACTCTAAATACAACACATTCAGTGTTAGATTGCCATGCAGTGCAAATCAAAATGTATTGATTACCGCCAGTCTCAAGAACTAAATTAATGGAAGCATCTGACTCCCTTTTTGATGAAATCAAGGACTTCAGAGAAGTGTTCATGCTAATATCAGATGTCCCAACGTACTTTTGAGGACCTAAAATTCAGATATAAAAGTACCCGGAAAATTTAGTTTCTAAACATAATGAGCCATATGGCTTGCATACAAAACAATGTTAATGAAAGATGCATCTGTTTTCAGAGTGGTGGAAGAAAAGGTTCCCAGAATCTTAATATGAAGCCTTCCGAAAATTATTGTGAATTCTCCCTTATATTTATCAGGAATATTTTAGAACCCACTCTGAAATGTTTCTTATTTTAGACTTAACATATAACAGATCTCTTAATGCAAAGAAAAAAATAAACAAATGACTGATCATAGTCATGGTGTGACAATATTGAAAGATCTGCAGTACAACCGATATAGAACAAATACATGTAGCACTTCTCCAGTGCAATTTCAAGTTACAATAGCATAGGACTTCTGTTGATTCCTTAAGAAACTGGTGCTAGTGTACTATGGTAATGTGATTGATCTTTTATATATATTTTTTCAAATGCAGGCCTTCGAGATCTTGTGGATTTTTTCCCAGCTTCTATTGCAACCATAGTCAGCTACTTTTCTGCAGAAATTACTAGAGGTGTCTGGAAACCTGCATCAATGAATGGAACTGATTGGCCAAGTCCTGCAGCAAATCTTTTGTCAATTGAAGCTGCAATAAAGGAGATACTAGCTGATACTGGTGTTCATGTACCAAGTCTTGTCAGAGGTATTGGTTTTGATTCTTAGCTTCTGTACAGTAGATTTATTAGTGCATTTTGTTTGAAGACTCACGACATATAGTTTAACAGGTGGAAATACATCAGCTACCCTTCCATTGCCATTAGCAGCACTTGTAAGTCTAACAATAACATTCAAGTTGGATAAGCATTCAGAATTCATGACTGGTATTGCTGGCTCAGTTTTGGGAACAGCTGCAGCGGGAAGTCCATGGCCTTGCATGCCCATTGTTGCAGCACTCTGGTGTCAAAAGGTCCGAAGGTGGCATGATTTTATTGTCTTTTCTTCTTCGCGTACAGTATTCATGCATGATAAGCATGCTGTTGTACAGCTTCTCAAAAGTTGTTTTGCTGCCACTCTAGGATCTACAAACAATTTGATGTCAAAGCTGACAGTTAATGGTGGAATAGGATCTTTGCTGGGACACGGTTCCTCTTCACACTCCTCTCCTGGTGGCACATGTCCAGCGGCACCTGGCATCCTTTATCTCCGGACTTATGACGAAATGTACGACATTAAGTTTATAGCTGAAGAAATTCTCTCACTTGTGGTTGATGCAGTAAAAGATTCTGTAACTGGGGAAATGGATTGCCAACATTCTGGCCAATCCCTTAGAGCTCCACAGCGCTTAAAATCTCAAAATGTGTCATTGACAAATGCATTGGAAAGAGCTAAACTTGCTTCTTCCCTGGGAGCCTCCTTACTCACCATTTCTGGCGGTTTGGGACTGGTTCAACTACTTTATCAAGAAACCTTGCCAACTTGGTTTTTGTCTGGAAACAGAATCAAGACAAAATGTGCAGGAAGTGTTTCTACACTGGAAGGCTATACGATAGCACAATTTTCCTTTTTTTGTGGAGCCTTCACATGGGGAGTAGACACTTCATCATCTTCAAAGAGGAGGGCCCAAATTCTTGGCACCCATATGGACTTTCTGGCAAGTGCAATTGATGGGAATATGTCTGCACAATGTGAACATGAAACATGCAGAGCATATGTATTGGGCTTCCTTGCAATGGTAATTAATTGTTCACCTAACTGGATTTGTGAAGTAAATACAGAAATTCTCAAAAGGCTGGCCACAAGGTTGAAATGGTGGCATGAGCCTGAACTTGCTCTTGCTTTATTGGAGAGGGGAGGCCCTCTAGCCATGAATGCAGCAGCTGAACTTGTTTCTAGTTATTAAGTTGCCTTTCCTGAGTATTTGTTTTTCCAGGTTTGCTCGTGTTTTTAATGTCTTCCAATGCTGTCTTCTTGCTCTATATTTGTTTGGAAATTTAGATCTTGATGTCGTTAGTACATCTTTCAATGGAATGTGTGTTCCATTAAATCATCCATAGTTGAAAAACTCGTGCTCAACAATTACTTGGCAAGACCAATCTTTTTAAATACTCGAGATTTCACAAAAACCTAGAGAAATTTATCGAACATTTGAAAAAATTATTATTAAAAAACACACATTATTGACTTCCATCATATATACATCAAAATTGTAGCTTAATACATATCATAAATAATTTCACCTTCTAAATGAATTACAACGGCACTCCCACTTGCAATGTTATATGTAGAAGTTGCCTCATCTAAAGAGAGTTTTCGCAAGTTGTATCATGATATCATCTAAGTCAAAATACACGAGTTATAACCCAATTCCTTGTCACGTCATTGTAATCAAGTTTCATCTATGGCAAGAGATCCTAATAATTATTGGGGGTTTGAGGACAACACCCCCAACAAGATTGAGGGGTAGTGCCCCTCCAGGGCATCTAGGGATAATGCTTTAGTGGTGTTGAGGGGCACACTATTTTTAAACCAAGCCCAAATTAAGGCCTCTGAAACCACACAAACCTTCATGACACATCATTTTCACAATTTTATAATTTAAGGGTGGAATTAGGTATATGAGACATTTTTTGTTTATTAAAGTGTTCTAAAGAACAATATTTTTCTTTGGGTGGCCTTTGGGTGCCCATAGGTTTGCATGCCCTAAATTTTTCATTGTTCTAAAGAACAATATTTTTCTTTTGGTGGCCTTTGGGTGCCCACAGGTTTGCATGCCCTAAATTTGTCATACTTCACCTGAGAGTATGAGAAAGTACATAATAACCACAGTGTAAATGTTGAAAATTTGGTGATGTAGTAAGTGCAAGGCTGATCCAACTAAAAGAATGAATATAGGGCATAATTATGTTGGGAGGACCAACCTCTTTGAGGTTTAAATAAATTAAAATTATATAATTTATGGTCAAATCCCTTCAAATAAAGTCAAAAGGTATGTATTTAAGAATTGGAAAGGTACAACTACATACAAATGTTAGGTAGTGAATATCCTAGAAAAGAGCAAACGACAGTGATCATTGTCTTTATGAGTGCTTTAATTTATATGCACAGTGGCTTAGTTTACAAAGGCAGCAATTATAAAAGACAATAGTTGATTAATAACTAGCAATTGCACCTTGGTGTGCACTGGGTATGCCGAAGAGGTGTGAAATGTCAATTAGGAAATATTTTGGTCTATTTTTTGCATACATTTGTGTAGTAAAGATGTCAATTGAGAAGCCATTTAACAAGTGGTGTTGTTTATGCAACGAAGGTCTCAATAGAGAAGTGATCAGTTGTATCCATGTAGAAGGATCCAATCATGAATAATAAAAAACCTCTAAATCAAGAGGATAATTATCTCCTAAGTTACGAAGGCTTGTGTTATGTTCCAATAGGGAGAGAGGGAGAGCGACGGAGACATACGTAGTAAAAGAGGGGGGGATACAAGAGGAAGGTTGAGAGAGGGGGCACTACATAGATAGAGATAGAGATAGAGATAGAGATAGAGAAACAAATGAACATGGAGAGAAGGACAAAAATAGATAAATGTGGAAGATATATATATATATATATATATATATATATATATATATAGAGAGAGAGAGAGAGAGAGAGAGACCCTGCAACAAGTGCCAAACACTTCTAATCAATTCCTACAGTTAGTTGATCACTAGTCAAAATAATAACATGAAAATTCACCCAATCACTAGTCAAAACAATAAGTATCTTTGCAAATGCTCTTCGACAAACTGGGCAACAAAAATCTGAAGTTCCAAGAAAATAACAATGAAACAGAGTAGTACTCAATCTCACAAAAATTCAAATAGAATTTGGAGGGTTACAAAGGTACGATCCACAGAACAAGGAAATGGACTTAAAATGATTATTTAATTCCTTCGACCAAATAAACAAGGTGCAAATTTCAGTCGATCATTTTAAGGATTAGGTTTCTCTTTTGTTGGCCCCATTCTCATTCTTCCCTCTGACAATCTCTCAACCTCTATTCATTGTTTTACCCTTGTAGCCTCCAATCCTCTCCCCACACCCACTTATCAGAAAATGTCCAACGTAATATGCAATTGTCCTCCCTTCCAATTGAAAACCAACAAACATTAAAAACTACCCTTAGTTATTCATCCATTTGTCCATGTGATGACATGAGATGTGTCTTCATAAAATCTCTTCCACCAATCATGTCACACCAAACATGGCCAAGTGTTGGTATGTTGGAAGAAACAAGAGATTGTCCACAAACTTAAAACAAAGACTTGCTTAACAAAGTAAAATATAGCCAAAGATAAATAAATCAAAATTGAGGGGAAATCTCACCCCTGCATTAGGCTCCCTGGGTGAGATGTTTGTGAACATAGCTTGCAAAGGAAGTTGGGTAGTAGAACTACCCTTTCAAGTTGTCAACAATTTGCAGCATACCCCCTAATGATTGGACCCAACAACTTGATCAAATTTACTTCTTTCTTTTCTTCTGGCATGTGAGCGGAATAGGGTCGACTTTACATAGTGAGATGAATTTGGGTTCTTCATGTGCACTTGCGAACCCATGTCCACCCTACATCAAACTTCTCCTCCCAATTATTCTATGCATTCATTATAGCCTCTCATTGTTGCATCTTCCTCATTTTTTGTACATCTTACAAGACTCAATTCCATAAACAATATGAACAAAATTTGAGACAGTACCCATGGTGTTGGAAATGTTTCTTGTCCCCACTATTGCAGTATTTTGTTTGGCTCCCTCATGCCTCTCCATTGCAATAATTGCACTTTCATGTAAAGAACCTTCAACTAGATCAAAGGATTGTGACTGGAACATTACCTTTTCCTCCTCTAGTGCAATGTTTGTCCCACTTCCTGTCAGTGGAAACCACTCTTTAATGGCCAAAAATTGAAGTAACAAATCATCCTCTGTATTGTGTTTTGTTGTCTCCTTACCTGCTACTCCAACATGGGTTTATCTACTTTAATTGGGTTATCCTCTTCCCCAAAGTGGAGAAAAACCTCCCTGGTTCTTGTTGCAACTTCTTTCTACTTACCACCTACAAACTCTTTCCCACTTATTAACATCGCCTTATTATTGCCACAATGGTTGTCCTTTTTTGTCTCTTGTAAAGGCAACAAGGTATGTTTGACACCATCTCCAAAGTATAAGTGTTGTTTCGTCCATTGTGTATGGTCTTCCAGTCAAATTGCTAAGGTCTACCAAGCAACACATGGCACACATCCATGGACATGATATCACACATCACACTATCCTTATAACTGCTTATTTGAAAATCAACCAGAGCTTGCTCATCTACCAATGACTGATGCCCATTTTGTATCCAAGAAACTTTGTAAGGTGTAGGATGTTTAATTCTCTTAAGACCTAGTTTATCTACCATTTCAAAAGCCACAAGATTATTAATATTACCAGTGTCTATAATAAGTTTGTAGCACTTACCGTTTACCTTGCACTTTGTTTTCAAAAGATCTCTCCTTTGTACTAGTTCTTGACTTTCCTTCGGTGGCTTCAACAATACTCATTTTAACTGCAAAGACTCTCCTGACTCAGGTTCCTTGTTGTGATGGAAGAGTGATCCAACACTTTCTTGATATGCTTGCACAATTTGATTGCTCCATTTAGGCCTTATTTTTCCTTCCTATGAAAACTTAGGATACTCCCAACTTATATGACCAACATATTGCTTGCACTTAAAACATTTACCCAAGAAACCTCTTCCTCTTCCTTGATAAACAACTCTTTCAGATAATCTACCTCCTTTGTTTTGATAGCCTCGTCTTTCTTCATTGGTTGGTCCAATAGAACTATCGGTTCCCTCATCTTGATGTTGTTGTTGTTCTTTGTTAGCATACTATCCTCTTCCTCCATAGCCTCTTCCTCTACCTTTTTCTTGTTAGCTTTGTTTCCTTAGTAGTTTCACTTCTGCCTTGATAGCAAATTGATAAGCCTCCTGAAGAGTTGTTGGTAATACAAGACTCAAATCATCATGTAAACTATACTTCAAACCATTAAAACATCTTGCTACTTTCTCCATGTCCTCTTCACTATGTCTTGACTGAATTACCAACTTGTAAAACTCTTCGACATATTCTTTTACCGACATATCCTTTTGTTTAAGGTTTTGTAATCTTTTGAAAAGATTGGGTTGATAATCACTCGGAAGGAAATTGGCCTTCAGCTAAGCAACCTTTCTATCCCAAAATTTAATCTTTTCCTTATTCTTCTTTTGTCACTTTGATTAAACATGATCCCACCACATTACAATGTAGCCTTTGAGTCTCGTACAAACAAAATTAACTCTCTTTTCTTTTGCAACTCCTTCATACTCAAAATATTTGTCATGTTCATTAATCCAATCAATGAGTTACTATCCATTGAGACTTCCAGAATAAATGGAACCTCCACCTTTGGCTTGGCTCCTACACTCATGGTTGCTCTTATTTATCTTTCATCATCTCCAACTGGTTCTACAAGAACATTATCGTTGACTTGGGAATCCTCTTCCTCTTCCATGTCATTGACCTCATCAATCACTACACCTCTTCTTTGTGCTTGCTCCATGGCATCCAACCTTGCCATAATGTTCTACAACATTTCAAATATTTCATCTTCTTGACCTCTCTAACCACCTCCTTTGTTCATTCTTGTTGGTGACATACTGCTCACACCACAATCTCCCAATCTCGTAAGGCTTTGATACCAAATTGATAGCAAATGGGTACCTGCAATAAGCACCAAACACTTCTAGTTGACTCTTGTAGAAAACTTATCACTAGTCAAAGCAATAACATAAAGATTCATCCAATCACCAGTCAAAACGATAAGTTTCTTTGCAAATGCCCTTCTACAAACATGGCGATAGAAATATGAAGTTTCAAGAAAATAGTAATGAAACATAGTAGTATTCAATCTCACAAAAATTCAAACAGAATTTTGAGGGTTACAGAGGTACAATCCTCAAAAATAAAATAGAGAAATAGACTTGAAATGTTTATTTAATTCCTTTAACAACAAAATATTAAGATACATTTTTTTGTCAATCCTTTTAAGGATCAAGTTTCTATTTAGCCAGCCCTATTCTCATTCTTCCCTCTAACAATCTCTCAACCTCTCTCCACCATTCTACCCTCGTAGCCTCCAATCCTCTCCCCACGCCTAGTGATAAAAAAATATCCAATGTAGTATGCAACTATCCCCCCTTCCAATTGAAAACCAACGAACATTAAAAACTACCCTTGGTTATTCCTCCATTTGTCCATGGGGTGACAAGAGATATGTCCCAAATAAAATCTCTTCAACCAATCATGTCACACCAAACATGGCCAAGTGTTGGTACATTGGATGAAACAAGAGACTGGCCACAAACTTAAAAGAAAGACTTGCTTAACAAAGTAAAACAGAGCCAAAGATAAAATAAACCAAAATTAAAAGGAAACAATGCCCTTGCATCTGTGTGTGTGTGGGAGGAGATTATGGGTAAGTGCAAAAAATTGAGTCCACTTGCAATGGAAGTTTTGGACTTAAACCCCACTTTTTGTGGAAGACATTTTCTGCAGATATTTTTTCATAAATTAAAACCTATTATAGAGGAGAGTGTGTGTGTGTGTGTCTATATATATATATATATATATATATTCTCAAGCGGATTTTTCCATTTTTCAAGTAATGTCTTATGAAATAGGTCCATAAGCTTGAAATAACAGGTTTTTATTATTTTAATAACTTTTTTTACATTTAAAAAAAATATGACAACAAACTACAAATAATGCTTCACTTAAATTTTTTTTGAAAAATGATAAGTTTAGGTCAACTTATGCTTGTTGTACACGAGGGGCTTTAAAAACAACAATTACACCCAATTTAAAAAAAGTATAAAAAATATTCAGAAATAATCACAAAAAAAATATCCTCAACAATCTTGTGTTACAAATCTTAACCCAAATTAGAAAAATACTTTCATTTAGGTCAAATTATGGTTGCAGTACACATAGATGGCAGGTCCTTTAAAACAACTATTTTTAGAAACCCCTTTTGAAAATCAATTTGTATCATCTTTATTTTTCTTTGCACGATACTAGCTATAATGGTTATTGGTATCCTTCCCTTAGTATAATTTATATTAGTGTGTGTGTGTGTGTGTGTGTGTGTGTGTGTGTGTGTGTGTGTGAGAGAGAGAGAGAGAGAGAGAGAGAGAGAGAGAGAGAGAGAGAATCATTTTAAGAACGAAACTACATTTTATAAAATATGATATATAATCTATATTATATATATTATAATATTTCTATTGTAAAATATAGTGTATGATAATAAATATAACAATAATATTTTTAAAGATAAATTTGTATTTATTAAATATAATTAGTTCATACGCTTTATATTGTGGACTTCGTTGTCCACAATTGGGCCCTAAACCTATCTCACATTTCAAAACCACCTTAGTCTCTCTTTAAACCATTTTCAAATCAACTTTTCAGATATAAAATCTCTCAAACAAATTTTACCAATCAAAAGCAGTTGTAATGATTTTGCATTGCTTAAAATTTTGAAAAACATGTATATATTTTTACTAAGAAAAAGAAAGCGCATAAAAGAAAAATCTATACTTTATTATTTCTTTTTTTCATAAGAATATCTTTCAATATTATCTTCTTTTATTAGTATATTCTATCTTCTTTAAAGTTTCAAAAAAGAAAAGAAAAAATATTTAAAAAGAAGATAAATACTAATAAAATTAACGATAAAAAAAAACTCTTCAATGTTGATAGATAAGATTTTAATGATTTTGCATTGCTTAAAAAATTTAAAACGTATATATTTAAATAGTATTACTAAAAAAATGTGAATCTATATTTTTTTTTTTTTTTTTTTATAAGAATATCTTTGAATATTAACTTTTATTAACCTATCATTTTTTATGTTTCAAAAAAATAAAAAATAAAAATAAAAGATAATACTAATAAAATATATTTTTTCTATTAAGCATAATATATGAAAATCATTACATCATCGAGAGTCTATAAGTACACCATACCCGATACAACTACCAAATACTATTGAGAAATTACAAAATCCCCTTACAAAAGCATAATATCAAACTCGGGGAGCAACATCACATATACAAGACAATAGGAACAAATCATTCTAATGGAAACCATGCAATCCATAGCATAGGGACATCCATCCACTTCAGCTTCTTGTTGTCCCGGACAATCAAATTATATGGACGAGACATCCATGTCTCTCAAGGAAGCGGAGTAGGTGTTGTACTGGAATCCTGGGCATGTGGCACCGTACTGGAAACCTAGGCATGTGGCACCGTACTGGAAACCTAGGCATGTGTCACTCTCTAATAATCAGCAACTAGGGCGGCTACTAAATCACCAACCTGTGAGGGAATTGCAAGTTCTTTGGCTCTAGCATTCTGCTCCTTATTTTCCTTGATCTGCTCCAACATTTGATTGAGGGTAAGATCATAGTCAAAATCCACATTGGCCTTTGTGGACATGCAGAATGCCACATGCTCTTTGTCTAGGACACTTTGTACTTCTTTGAGTACCTTCAGCGCTTTGTGCTCCTTAACATGTACAACCAAAGTAACCTGCAAGGCAATGTTCCGAGCAATGAGTCTCTGCAGAGACTTAGTAAGGATTCTACCTCTACTATTGAATATATCATCATTCCTAGGCTTCCAAATGTGCCAAAGAATGTGGAGAGAAAATAGACCAGAAAGTATTACAACGTTTATCCAAGACCAAAAAAGACCCATACACAACCTCCAACAGAGAGAAATTGTCATTTAGTTCCATACCAAAGAGACCTCATACTGGCTTGGCAAAGCTACAGTAAAAAAATGCATAATAGACTCAGAATTATGGCAAAAGGAATAGGAATTTGGCTCCCCAACTTATTTCTTAACAAGTAACCTATGCAAAAGAAGGTGCCACATGAAACACAAATTTTTAGGCTCAACAGAGATGTGCCACATTTTTATAAGATGTTTACTCCAAGTAGTGTAGTCCAGATTAAGGTTCCACTTTGCATTAAGATGGTCAAAAATATCATTAGTCCCAGAAAGAATCTTATAAATAGATTTGGCTTTAGTATTCCAAAGGGGGTGCCATCAAACCATTTAAGCAAGGATAGCCTATCTATATTAACACAACAGGGTCTGTGCAATTTGAGAGGTAGGCTTGCCTCCTTTAGGATGGAATAGGTTCTCCAATGGGAGGGGGAAGAATAAACTTGTCTACAAGCTCTTTCCAAGTGACCAATTCCCCATTCTGAACAATATCTGAGAGGGAACTGATGCCCAAAGAATCTCATTTCCTTGTAGAGGTTCCACCAAATAGACTTTTCTGCACAGATATTCTGGTTATGATCAAATATCCCATTACCTGAAACACAATGTCTAACCTCCTCCCATCACTTGCAAATAGATTGAAATACAACAGACCCTGCCACTTTCAATTTAATCTTCCCTGACATAAGGTCATTAATAGGTAGGATTTTCCAAGATTTGGCATGGGCAGATGTGGCTCTGCTAATATTGTTCCTGACCAAAATCTTCCAAGGCTCATCCCCTTGAGTGGATTTGGCAATCCATTTGACTGCCAAAGCAATGCCTTGCCACCTTAGCTCTTTCAGCCCTAGTCCTCATTGATCAATGCTCCTGATGCACCAGTCCCACCTTACTGCATGTCTCTTCTTATTTCCTTTCCCATGAGCCCACAAAAAGTCTAAGATGACCTTTTGAATAAAATTGATCTGGGATTGATTAAATAGCCAGGCCGATGAATAGTAAACTGTATAGACAGAGAGAATCTTCTGACAAACTTGCAATCTCCCCGCCAGAGAGAGGAACCTATTGTTCTACTTATTAAGTTTCCCTTCAATTTTATTTTTAACCCACTCCCACGTAGATTTCAAGTCAGGATTGACCGATAAGGGTATGCCCAGGTTTCTAATCTGATGGAGGGGTCCCCCCAGGAGAAAGCAAAGATTTTACACTAGCTCGGTGGGGAATCTTCCCAACCCAACAAGGTGGATTTAGGGATGGACACTTTGCTACCTGAAGCCGAGAAAAATAACTCCATTTTGGTCATGAGATTGCTAAAGTTGATCTCAGTCATCTCTATGATGATGGAAGTGGCTTCTGCGAACTGGACATTAGATTTTTCCTTT
The DNA here is from genome assembly GCA_018584345.1 of Thuja plicata. Lineage (NCBI taxonomy): Eukaryota > Viridiplantae > Streptophyta > Pinopsida > Cupressales > Cupressaceae > Thuja > Thuja plicata. The sequence goes on along the minus strand of MU225176.1, from coordinate 386,385 downwards.
TTATCAGGCAACAAAATACCCTTTACTCTAGGAGAGATTGAATTATCTCTGAGAATATAAAACAGTGAGTCTGCAACAATTACAAAAAGGGCAGGGGCAACTGGGCATCCTTGCCTAATAGATCTAGAAAGATGGAAGGATCGAGATCTAATCCCATTAATCTCCACAGCAGTTGTAGCTCCCTTCATTAGTGACAAAACCATCTGAATAAATACTTTGGGGAATCCCAGTGCTTCTAACATCATAAAGATGAATCTCCATTCAATCTTGTCATAAGCCTTCTCATAATCAATCAACAACATACTGACATGTTGATTGGAAGTCTTGGTCCAATCCATGGCCTCCCAACAAGTGATAAGATTTTCCAGTATGTACCTTCCTTTCACAAACCCGGTTTCAGTGAGGTTGATCACTCTAGCGAGAATATCCACTAGCCCTCTAGCTAGTAGTTTGGCCAAAATTTTATAAGAAACATTAAGAATGGTGATTGGCCTCCAATTCTTGACAAGTGTCTCATCTCCATCTTTGGGGATAAGCTTAATAGTTCTTGTATTGATCATTGATCCCATTGTACCTTCCTCTATAGCCTCATTGTATACCTGTAGAAGGTCTTGTCCAATCCAATCAATGTTCTCTGTATAAAATTCAATAGGTAGCCCATCAAGACCAAGTGCTTTCTCATTACTCATGCTAAGAATAGCCTCATTAATCTCATCTACTAAAATAGGTCTTCTCAAAGCGAGAGCATCCTCCTCTCTTATTTGAGGAGGAATAATATTCTTGATCTTGCCCCTCACCTCTTCCATAGCGGTCCCTTCTTCCTCACAGGTGAAGTGCTTGGAGTAAAAGTCTACAAAAGCTTGCAGATTCTCCTTTTGAGAACTTATAGTAGTGCATTCCTTGTAGATGCAGTCAATCTTGACTTTGGCTTCTTTGTTTTTGAGAAACTAGAAGTACTTCGAACCCTTATCTCCATTATTGATCCAATTAACTCTAGCTTTGGTCTTGGCACCATGGATCTTGTATTGTTGTATTCTTCTGAGAGAGTCCCTGGTGTGAGTTAAGTTTTCTAGAGCCTCATTAATAGCAAGATCCTTTTGAATATATTGTTCTGCTTGATAAAGCTTACTGTGTAAATTAGCTTCTACTCTCCTAGAATCTTTGGCTCTTTTCTTGCCCACCACTTGAAACATGGTTTTCCAACTATCAGTACACTACACCCATTTCTCAATATCACTATGATGATTAGCTATATCATTGTTGAACCACCTGATCATAAGAACAACAGCCTTGATGTCTTCATCCCCCAAGAGAGTTGTATTGAGGGAAAATGAATTAAGGCCCTTGTTGGGATCGGAGGTTTTCCCTAGCTGAAAGATTGAGCAGACTATAGGGTGGTGATCAAACAGAGAGTATGGGACAACCCTAACACTCACTCCATTGGTATCCTTCTTGAAACTAAATTAGTCTTTGTTAACATATAATCTATCCAACTTGCAATAGATCCTTATAGTTCCCTTTTGAAAATTAGACTATGTATGCCTTTTCCCCTTGTACTTTGTCTTCTGGCCAGCAAGGGGATCAAACAAGTTAAATTTACTGATCATTTTGGACAAAATTATTTCTCATTACCTTTCCACTCCATTTTAGACCCTCCCTCTTTATCTTGTGGGGATTCCACCATGTTAAAGTCCCATGCTACAATCCATGGTAAATCTTTCATGGTACACATCCAAATCCATACCTTAATCCTATCACAGTGATCATTGGGTGCATATACTGAATAGAGACCAAATTCAAACCTTTCATACTTCAGAATCACCCAGATTATCCTATTGCATGGGGAGAAACCCCAAACAAGGATCATTTTATGCCACCTGGCATTGATCAAAATGGCACAACCCCCTTTTCCTTTTGGGTGATTGGTGTAAAAAACCTTAGCATCCTGCCAGATGTGTTTCAGAGCCACGTATAAGGTGAACCCAACTACTTTAACTTCTTGTAACAATAGAAAGCCCAAAAAAATTGCATCTTAAGAAACCTCCTAATGACATACTTACTATCTAGGGATTCCAAGCCCCTAACATTCCAAGATGCACACTTGACCTCCATAAGCAACATTAAGAGTCAGTTTCCACTGGAGTTTGAAAGCTCTTGAAATAATTGGGTAATCTTCTCTTTTGGATCTTCAATGGTTTGATACTGGAAACATTGTTGGGCGGCCTACCTCTCTTCCTTTTGACCTTGGGTTCCTCGCTCTCAGCCTGCAACTTTTCTCCTACCCCACAACTCTCTAAACTAGATCTGTCAGCTATGGACTTCCTGCACTTCTTATTAGCATTGAAAACAAACCCGCCCTGCAATGCTTCAACTCAACAAGAGCCAACTCTAACCCTTTGATCTCACCCTCTTCAAAGTCAGGCTCATCCCCATCTAATTGTGAGGTGGTGATGTATAGTGAAACATGGCCACTTTCCATGGGAATGGAATGACTGTCCTTAAGAGTGGGGGAAAATGGTAATGGAGTCGGGACGACTGTAATAGAGACATTGTTCAACTTATCATCAATATCATATGTTTTTATGATAGCATCCAGCCCACCATGGGGATCCTCTTCGACCCTACCAATCACATCAAGGCCAAAACATGAGGGTATCACCTTTTTCCTACCATTAGTGGCCCCCTCAACCACCTGTTTACTTTCTCCTAGAAAAGAACCCTGCTTGGGGGAGGCAGTAGCAGGCTCAGTCACAGGAGACCCTGAAGGAGGAAGATTCCTAAATATGTGTTTGAGGCTCGAATCCTTTTAATCTTATTAAGAACAAATTGTTGAGCATTATGAGTCTCGTATTTAGGCTTAGGACCCCGAGAAGCCAGACCAAAGTCAATGTCTTTGACCTGTGGCAGGGAGTCCAAATCATCGAGGTTAGACATAACAGGTGGGATGGGGAAAGAGTTCTTATTGAAGGCGGTTCTCAACTAGTCTAGAGAAGCCCTAAGAACATCTGAGGCTATTGGAGGACCCACATCCAGGTTTCGAGAGTTCTTAGCATGTTTTACGGGTTTTGCAGCACCCTCAATACCTATGTTATCAGAACTGGGTAAAGGAATTTTCATCTTCTTTAAGAGAGGACAGCCGTGTCTCATGTGGCTCTCTTTTCTACATAGGAAACAAGAGTTAAGACCACCCAAAAGATAAGGGAAAGTGTAGGATTGGTCACCAAGTTCAAAAACAATCTCTCCAGGTAAGTCTTTCCCCAAGTTAATTGTAATCAAGACCCTAGCATCTGTATGAGGAAGTAGGTTGTCAGTTCTATCAACTCTTAGGACAGTGTCAATTGGTTCCAAGGCTTGTGGTATAATATTCCACATGAAGGGAGGAAGGTTGACAACATTATTCCAACATGAACTCGACAAGGCCAAAACCTCATTATGGACAGCATCACACGACCATGACAATGCCCTAAAACAAGTAGAGTCAATTTTCCAGAATTGTTTGCCGACAATCTCTCTTTGGGAGTTAGGGAAAGTGAAAAAATAAAAAGCAAGCCTTTTTGGATCGTCCGTAGAAATGAGAAATGAAAACCAAATTGTTTGCCCCAAATATTGTGAATCCAATCATTAAGGAAGGTTCTCGAAGGGAGTTTATTAATGTCTTGGGTGACAAGAAAATTTGTCGAGTTCCTAATTTTATCCTTCTCTGCCTCGATAGCCATGGGCATTTGTTCATTAGGTCTGATACAAGCAGTAGCAAGGGTAGAATCCTTACCTCGATTACAGGTACCATCTCCGGGGTCAGGATTTCTTCCGTCATGAACCACGAACTTGGCTCCAGAAGGTAGCGTCACTTCCTTGTTGAGTGCCTACTTGAAAGTTCTAACCCTAGCCTCTATGATTTCTCTGCCTGGTGAATGTGAGCCCATAATCAACACACCACCTAGAAAAGGAGAGAGCGGGGGTATGAAAGACTAGCATTAATTATTGTCAGCCAAGGACATCGTTCTAACTCCGTCCTCGTCAATGTTGCCAAGTTGCAGAGCGCATTTTCACCAAAACTTCCTCCTTAATTTTTCTATGTGATGCATTTTCTAATAAAATATATTAGAAATAATCATCTATGTTATTGAATAAGAAATGAAGAAAATGAAGAAAAAAAATGTTTATTGTGTTCTTTTATTTTTAAAATAATAATTTGAGATACACATAAACATACACTAATCACGTTTTTTTTTAAACAACAATTTGAGAATCACATACACTCCACCAACAAGGTCTTTGTACTTTTAAATCTTCAATCCTATCGATTATGCATTTTACACATTTTGGTTTATTATTTTTTAAACACAAATCTTTCCATTCTCACAAATATTAGTTTCTATTGAAATACAATAGAGATAAACACGAGTTTGAGTATCCAATATCACTTTTAGAAGTGGATCAAATACGGATTAGCAAACTGCAGAATTGATTAGGTATCTATAGGCATTTCTTTTTTTATTTTAGTACATTACATACTATGCTAGTATTTTGGTAACCTTTTTTATTAAACATTCATACCCTTATTGATGATTTTCCACAATTTTGAAGACCATTCATTCTGATTTGCTAAAATATTGGATGAATAACAAAGAATATTGCAATAGACAACTTGCATTTCTTTATCAGACCATAAACAAAGACATGTATTCAACTAGCCTTACTCTCTCTGTAATATGCAAACATTGAGGAATGAAATTAACCATTGTATGTGAGGATCGATTAGAGGGAACACATGATCTTAAACATTCACAATCGACAAACCATGGTTGTGGCTTAATTGCATGTCCCATCTTTGTTTTCAAGTTTATACATATTGCATTTGCTTGAATGATTCTAATTCGAGTTGAGGTTTTGTACAATCTTTTCTAATAAATTATGAATATTCTACCACTAAATCATTGTATTCCATGAAATAACAACCAATCATATCATATTATTCATGCACCCTATTTGATGTTTGAACATTTTGCATGCATATCTATCGAAGATTTCATAGTTGTAATATCCACAACCCGTCAGACCTTCCATTTCTTGACAAATTATTATGCTCTGAATCTTCATGCTCAAGTATCTTGCAATGGTTGAGAACATTCAATTTAGTTTTATTTCATTAAAAGTATTTTGTGCATAGCCTCTAATTATTTTTATGAAATGATAATACTAATTAAAGAAGTTAAAATTAATTTAATTACAAATTCTTTTATTAATATTTTAATTAATATAGCTCATTAATGGGATTTCTAGGGTTGATCTCAATGCAAAGAAGAGGAGTGAGGTACAATGGGAGAAGCCAGAAGAGGGATGGATCAAAGTAAATTTTGATGGTGCATCCAAGGGCAACCCTGGACCATCAAGTGTTGGGTGTGTGGCAAGGGATCCGGAAGGAAATATTTTTCCAATTGACACAAAGAAGCTAACAATTCGAATGAACAATGATGTGGAAGCTCAGGTGGCATTGTTGGCAATTGACTTGGCATCTAAAATCAAGGCAAAGTATGTACACTAGGAAGGTGATTCATAAATTATTGTCAACGTAATCTCTAATGGGTATGCCCACGTGTGGCTTATTGACAAAATCATTCTGGTTATCCAAAAAAAGCTAGAATGTTTCAAAAATTTCAAAATAACCCACATATTTCCCAAAGGGAATAAGTTGGCAGATGCACTCTCCAAATTGGCGATCCCCTTCCTCGATGAATTTGGATCAAATCTGGTGGAGAATTTGGTGGCTACGGTGTTTTGAATCGTAATGATAATTTTGAATGTGATGGTATGTTGGTAGGTGGGCAGGTGATGTATTGCACTGTCATTTCACTTCAATTGGATGTTCGAATGGTGGCTCATGATGCCTCATTTATGAGGGTGGCAAAGCAAGTCTTTTGTTCAAAATTTCTTCTTTTTTTTTTGAGAATTTGTTGGGAATGTTTCTTGCCAACATCTGGCAAGGTTGTAGAGAGAAAGAAACAAGTGCGGAGATGATATGGAGCCGAACTTCAGCTTCAAGGTGGACAAACAACGAATGTCCTTCTAGCGACAGGTTACATAAGAGAGGCCGAAGATCATCTTTGCTACAAATGATCCTTTTTCCTGATGTTGTTAGGGTGTTGTTGAGGATAGACTTCATTGTCTCCAAGTTCAAATATAGAACAAATACCACAATTCCTCCATGTTTTGTGCATGGGGGCTGGAGATAGGTACCCGAGTAGGTTGTTGACTGGTGCATTAAGCCTGAATGGAGAATTGGTTTGGAGGAGATTCTGAATTTGGTTGAACCCGGTGTGGGGTTTGTGGCAGAAAGGGGAGATTGGATTGGTATCCATGGCTACCCTTGTCATGTCTACCCCTTCTTCCTTTGGGGTGTGTTGGAAAATAAAGATCGACAATGAGAGGAGGCCAAAAAATACTAGAACATGATCAAGGATTACATGCAGGATTAGAAAAAAGTGTTGGCTACAGGGGTTCCCATGGAGTAGATGGACAAATCCCACCTCAAATACAAGCTTGCAGACTTTCAGAGGCAAATTCCTGTAGTGGGTCATTATCGTGGGCGTGGTACAAGGGGTGGTAGAGGCGATAGGTGTCGTGGTTGAGGCCATGGTAGAAAAAACTCATAAGGGTTGATGTCGCGAGGGTTGGACTTGGCAATGTACTTGGTTGCAAGGTTCTGAAACTTGAAGCAACAATTGTATGGGAAGGCATCCCATCTTTTTGAGTTTTTGTTCAAATTTTGATATTGTGTTGATCCAAGTTTTGTAATTTTGTACATGATTGGCAGTGTGTAATTTGTAGCCAAAAAGGGTTGTATGTTGTGAGTTGTAGGAGCTAGGGTTTGAACTAGGATTTGAATATGTATATGCTAGATATTGTTCGATTTTTTGTGATCGCCTTGCTTGTAAAAGGGGAGATGGGTGATGGAGTTTTTTGTATTGTTGTATGAACTTTGGTTGCAATCTGGTTTTGGTTTGTGGGTGGTGCTATGAGATTATATCTTTGATGTAAAACATTATTATTACTAGTAAAATATAATACCAAATTTACCAACCAAATTTTTTGTTTTCACTAATATAGAAAATTTATATTTTCATATAAAAATTTATTTATTTATTTTTCACATTTAAATCCTACATATAATTTCTTATCGACTTATCTCTTGAACCTCCATAGGTGAAGTGCTAGTGTGTGTGTGTGTGTGTGAGAGAGAGAGAGAGAGAGAGAGAGAGAGAGAGTTTACACAATTTGTGTTCCATTATTAATAATTCTACAATAAGCATATAACATCATATGTGTGAATGTGTGTGTTTTTATTAATATTATAATATAATATAATATATATCATTAATAACTACATTATAAAGTAATACTATACATAAAATATGCTTAGTATAAAATTGATAAGATAATTTTATTAAGATTTGTATATTTGAAAGCAAAACAAAAATTTGGTTGAACATTGAAACACCAATAATACTTGAATTAATCCATACTTATACATATTAAACTCAAATATTTATATATTATATACATTACAAAATATTAATAATAATATATTTATATTTATATATTTTTATATATTATATAAATCTAATAATATATCTATTATGTAACATAAAAGAATAACTATTTCAATTTTAAAATAAAAGTAATATTAAAAAAATATAAATATATAATCAACTATATAAACTATATTTATTATTTATATATATTATAAGTATAATATAATATTGTAGATAAAAAACTAAACAAAAAATATTTTTGAAAAATATATAATTAAAATAAGTATAATTCTATTTAAAATAGTATATACAGATAAAATTAAACAATAAATATATTAATACTTATATTAAAAATATATATAATATAATATAATATATAAATAAATATTATTCATATTATAATATAAAATATAATTATCTTTATTTGAAAAGATAAATATTAATGTTTAAACACCTTCATTATTTAATAATTTTATTGGAAAAGAAAAACATTCAAGTTTAAGCTCCTTTTCTTAATAATAGTGGTAGCTCATTTTATCATGTAGACTGCCAATGTTTAATTTCATGTGGCAATGACCTTGCCATTTTATGTCTCAATTAAAAAATGGTTGAAGGAAAATAAATCGCACCCATCCAAATTCCATTGTTTTAGTTTGCCCTTTTTTCTTTCTCGTGCTTTTATGCACCGGTCACAATGTGTGGGGCACATGCTTTCTCCTTAAAACTCTATCAATGTATTAAAACTTTTTTTGAAAACTATTAGTATAGGCTCGTCATCAACTTGCACAAGAAATAAACCGAGTTATTGAAGTCGGCTTAAGTTGCCTTGTAATCCTATAGGCTATGTTTAGCCTCGTAGACATTAAAATTTTATCTATCTATCTATTCACAGGGTAGCACATTTGTGGCCTGGCATACAAGTACATGAACAACAATAACCGGAAATTGGAAATGGCGAAAAGCAACAGAAAAAGCTGGGAAACGTTGGATGGACAAGATTTACTCAATTGTTTTGCATTGGATGTCTACAATCTTCAACGGTCAATGTCAAAAAAATAGGTTGTCAAGAACACTAAAGGTTGTCAAGAACACCTTTAGTGTAATAAATGAACAAATTAAAGCCAACAAATAGTTAACAAATAAGGCATTGATTGGTTTTGTTTAGGAAGAGGCGTGATTAATGAAAGGTTGTGACCATCTTCTAAAGGTGGCAGTCCCTCTTCAAAGAAACGTAGAGAAATAAAGGTAGAAGACTTGATGGAAGAAAGGAAGGAAAACACATAAGTCCAATCATATCAAGAAGATTGATAAAGTAAGAAATTTCATATAGAACCTCTAGTCACCAATCATCAATCATCAAATACATTGATGTAATTAAAAATCAAATCAGGCTTAAAACAACAGTCCGATATCATTTCCAGTTTTGTCCTTTGTGAGATATATATGTAGAGAGATGTGCCTGCTTTTCTGAAATTTTGTGTATTGATATGATAGAATATAAAATATGTCTAACTGTTTGAAATCTATTTTGTAAGAAGGGTTAGAGGTGTAAGGGGAGGGTTATCAGATGGTTATCTAAGTAGGTCATCTTAGAGGTGATCATATATATAACCTAAGTTGCTAGTTCGGGTTCGAATTTGGGTTCGAGTACGAAGAATCGGTTCGCCGGTTCGCCAAAATTTTGAAAAGGGGTTTGGGTTCGGGTTCGTTAGTACAAAAATATGTAAAAAAAATTTATATATATACATATTTTGATATTTATGCAGTCTAGAAGCATGAGTTAAGATTAGAATGTCACATAGTATCATAAAAAGTAAACATTTAAACAATAAAAACACTTGTAAATTTGTAATCATACCATCATGAATCATGAATCCATGATCATACCATCATATACTTCAAGTTCAAGTTCAACATCAAAGATTCAAAACATCTAAATTAAATCAGAACATCAGTTCAAGTATCATTGATTCAAGTTCAACTAATGGATTCAATGTTCATTATTCTATTCAAATTCTTCAGCATCTTTTTCTTCTTCTTCTTCTTCATCTTCTTCTTCGTCTTCATTGGCATTAGTTGACTCACAAATAGAGCTAAGGCCAATGGGGTCAGCTACACTAATAATAGTATTTGCATCAAAATCTTCACATTCCTCAAGTGCAAGCCGAGATGTGGACGCATCCAAGTCCGCAAGTTCTGCATTTATATCCCACCTCTTCGTCTCCCCTTCATTGTATTCTTTAGTCTTGTGAGAGACAAGACGCAAGTTGTAATGCACAAATACCAAGTTCTCCGCTCTTTTAGATTGCAACCTATTGTGCTTCAATGAGTGGATGAACACATATGTGCTCCAATTTCTTTCTGTTATAGATGAACTAGCAACCTATGAAGACAAAAGTCAAGACAATAAACAATTAAGATAAAGTAAACTTCAAACTAGATACAAAAAATAAAGCAAAGTAAACTTCAAACTAAATAAAAAAATAAAACTTACTTGTGATATAACTTTAATTGCAAGGGGCTGCAACATTTGGAATCTTTGGCCATGGAGGTACCACCAACTATGAGCATCCTTCCTAAATCGATGACGAAGAGCATCATTACTTAGACCTATTCCATTTGCAAACTCTATAAACTCATCTGTAATCATATCTCGCATATCATCACTAGGAAAGAGTCTTTAGAATGTTGCCTTGTACCCATTAGACACTTCTAAATCTCTATAGGGTGGTAGCCTCCTGGTTGATCAGTAAATTGTTTGCAATATTATTTGGGCGTCAATGCATAGGCAAGCAAATGTAGAGGAGTGGTCATTTTTTTTCATCGTTCTTCAATAATTGCTTGCAATTGTTTGAAGAAGGTTTGTTGAGGATCTTGCTCTTTTTCATTTACAATTTGCTTGATCTTCTTAAGCATTGAGTCTATGTCATCATAGACCTCTCCAAGGCAAGACCTATCCATATCAGTGTACCTAAGCACACTCATAATGGGCTCGGTGAACTTCATGAGATATTCCACGTGTTCCCACCATGAGTCATCCAATATCCTTAGCATTATTTTGGTTACCCTCTCACTGTTGCTTTGCCTCCATATAGCACAATTGTTGTTGATTACCATACTGCAAAGTGCCTTTTTGACTTGCACAAGTCATCTCAAGATGATTAAATTCGATGCAAACCGAGTCTCAGCAACCTGGAACATAAATTAGAAGTAGAACAAAAAAAATGCAACTATTAGATACATCATACACCATACATACTTTAGTCTTTAAATAACAAAGTTTAAAACAAAATGTAAATACACATAACTTGATCAACATATTAAAATTTAAATTACTAACTTGAGCTCAAGTTCACTTACCTTGAGTAGCTCCAAACGTGAGAACATTCTAAATATTCCCTGACTCATGTGGTGGTTTTTGACGAACATCTAGATGTCCTCAGCCTCTGCGTATACCTCTTTGATCCACCCAATCTTGTTCCCAATCTTTTTTAGCATAAGATTGATTGAATGGACTACACAAGGTGTCCAAAAGATATGTTGATATCTCTCTTCAACCAACAAACTAGCAGCTCTACAATTCTTTGCGTTGTCTGTTATGACTTGGACAACGTTTCTAGGACCCACTTTTTCAATTGCTTCGATGAAAATATTAGCAATAAATTGCTCATCTTTTACCTCCCCCTCACAATCCACAGATTTCAAAAACATTGCCCCTTTAGGGGACACCGCCAAGACATTGATCAAGGGACGATTTCTAGCATCTTTCCACCCATCTGAAACAATGGACACTCCTGACTCAATCCATGAATCCCTTATGGGCTTCAATTGATCATCAAGCGCCTTGACCTCTTGATCCAACAAGGTGGTTCGTACTTTCTCATAACCAGGGCCCTTATACCCTTTGAGCTTCATTGACACTTTTCAACATCTGCTTCCAATATGGAGAGTGAACAACACTAAAAGACAACCCATTTGCATACAAGCATCTTGCCACATCCATGTCGTCAACTTCTCGACTCTGATTTTGAAATGCAGTTTCTAGTGGTCCCTTTCTTTTAAGTGTGTTTGTAGGGGGTGCTTCACTTTCAGTGCCAGCTGTAGGAAAAAAGGGGTGATCTTCTATCACAACATCTACAGAGTGGGGTTGCATTCCCTTTGCTTTTTTTTTTTCCTTTTACTAATATTGGCTACAGCTTGTCTATGTTGTTCTATCTCTTATGTTGTCTCATGCTCTGCAATATATTGTAATACTGTTGCATTTGGTATAGGTGCGTTTTTTTTTTTAGGGCATTTCTTGACTCCTCTTCTAGGTAATTCACACAAATGACCTGCCACACGATAATATGAACTATTCCTTACTGCATCACAACCCTGACATTTCCAACGGAATCCACCACCTCCAGGAAGGGAACTTAGAATATCAACATACTTTCACAAAGGAGAATCATAAGGGGGTTCTATTATTGGGTCAATAGTGTGGTTGCCTACTGAGGAAGAGGTAGATGCCATTGTAGTTCATTTTCCTATGGCAAGAAATTTGTATACATATTCAATATAATAATAAAACAAGAGAACGAAAAATTCTAGAAAAAACTGGACAAATGAAAGAGAAATGAAAATAAAATAAAATGCTTAAACAAAAACAAAAACTTGAAGCAAATGGAACAAGAACTTACCTCTTCCACTCATTGTAAGCTTGCAAAGGTGTAGAAATGAGGCACAGTCACTTGAAGAAGGTCCACAAATCAAGCTTTCAACTCCTCCTTGCACAACTAAGCTCTTGCTCAAACACCTATCTCCTCTTGCTCAAGACCAAATAAGTTGTTTGCACACCACAAATAAGAATTAGAAGCAACAAAAATGTCTTTAAACTCACCTTTTTAGGGTTGTGGACGCCAAGTTTTATTTAAATACGCCATAAAAAACCATTTTAAGTCAAACCGCGGGTCAAATTCGCACCAAATACATTTTTTTTGGTGAAATTTGCCCGGGTTCGAATTTGGTATTCAAAAATCGGACCCTGCCCAAAATTTTCGAACCCGCAGTCGAACCGGACCTGGACCTTGAACCGGTTCGAATTTCTCCAGGTCCAGAGGGGTCAGGGGCCAAACCGAGTAACTTAGTATATAACTGATCGAGGGACAAGAGGGCTCTGAATTCAATTTGCTCTTGAGCTTGGATAGGACAACCAAAAAAATTGATGTAGGGATTTCTAACAGTCATAACTTTCGACTTGGTTGTTTGTTTGGGCTGAAATTTTACAGGCTTATGCATCTTCAAGAGTTCACGAATATGCCAATCGAATCTAATCCATTGGACCAAATCTCGACACATTTCTAGGGTCAAATTCTATCATATAAGGTCTCAAAATCAACCTTTACTATTTTTTTTGAGATATTATAATTTTTGTTTTTTCGGTATCGTTCTTTTTATGCATGTAGTTGCTTAGCGAGTTCACGGGTGAAGTCACTCAAGTGAACTCTAAATAATTGAAATTTTTCATAATTTTTTAGAATAGTTTTATAAATTATCAAAAACGGCAAAAAAAAAAATGATTTTCTAAAAATCTTGTTGAAGAAGCAATCCAACATTGAACCAGATCCAAAAGCCAATTTACGGGGTTTTAACCCCTATACTTTGACATAAATATGAACAAAAAATCGCTGTCATTGACATATATACACAACATCCAAATGTGCTTGCAGCCTGAGAATAGGTTGTCATTCTTAATATTCACCGTAATTGAAAGTAAGAAAGTCATTAATGTATACATTAAATGTCATCAAGTGCTTGCAACCTGATAATAGACTTAATTATTCTTAGTATTTTCAATGACTGAAACTGTAGCTTTTTAATAGTCCTACAGTGATGATAGATTAAAAAAAGATCCATAATCCTCAAAGCTCCTCTTAAATACAATAAATATAATTCCCATTGTGACCCTAAAGATCCAACAGCCCTTCATTTGTCTCACTAGTCTAGGAATATCAACTGAATAAAGAAGAAACTCTTGAACTTGCCTACTCTTACGTAAAATATTTCTTCAATCTAACTCATTAATCAAGCACAATCTCACATATTAACATAATTACATGCAATACTAATATATGAATGAACCCATCCAACCTTATCCTAACTCATGGCTAAACGAATGAAAATATTATGCTAAACGAGTCGTAATGTATGGTATATATGGAAAGTAGAGCAAATTAAAATACAATGGCAACTATTCTTCTGGCCACAATATTTTGTGGATACGCTTAGTTATTTTTTATATCTAAAACATATAGATCCATCTCATTAAAATATACGATGGCAACTAGCTCAAGCGACATTGTATTCATCAAACAGCTGCGTTTTGTCAGTTCCTTTACAAATATTTTTTATTTGAAAATGAGGATTCACCAAATTTTCTATAAAACTAAACATTTAAATATTTATCGATGTTTTTATCAATGTTTTTATCTGATATATACCATCTGTTGAAATCAAAATATATTTTTATCAAAAATAAAAAATTGAGGATTCATCATTAAAAAAGAATCTTTTGGCAATGGACTTTTGGTCTATTGGTGAAGTTGAATGGTTCTAAATGAGCTCATAGGAATCAAGTTTTGCTGACTGCAAGACCCGGCAACATAAAAATGAGGATAGAATTGTATCCCGTCCAACTTTTTGCAAAATGAATACCTCTAATACATGGTAGCCCGATACTCCTCTGTCCCTCCTCAAGTGCGTATCCCCATATCCAATTTGGATATTATCTAGTACGACACAAATAGATGTCAGATATTGTATCTATGATTGTCCAAAGAGGAATCGTCTCGGAATCGACAAGGCCGAATCGAATCGCGAATCGCCCATGAATTGGCAAATTTAAAAAACCCTTAAAATTTAGAGATTTTGACAATTTAAAACGTATTTCATGCACTCTTTATTGAATATAACTTAAACACACTATAACATCATCAAATAGAAGCTAACATACATAAACAAAGAACATAAATGATAAATCCATCACATGCGTTACACGTAGAATATAAATTGTAGCTAAAGTAAATAGAAATCATAGGATCATAATGAGTCAAATCATAGAATGTGATAATGTATTATGTAAGATGAAGATCCATAAGACATCAAATCATAAATGTATGTAAGACGAAGATCCATGAAACCGTGAAACGTATGTCTATCAGTATCTGACAATCTGTAAACAAAATGAAAAAAC
>MU225176.1:349650-371509 GCA_018584345.1 Thuja plicata | reverse complement strand
TTGAGCCATAGCCCCTACATGTAAGATTGGCTCACGAACAACACCACTACGATCTGTGTCAGTGTGTGCGCGTGTGAGTCTATCAGTGCCTGAACGTGCTCTAGCCACCTCCTCTGCAATGGCCACAGCCTCAGCCTCTCTATCTACCTGGTCAACCCACTCATGGTCTGCCTCAGTGAAGACCGGATCCACAGCCTCAGTGAGTCATTCTGATTCTGGATCAATCTCCTCCAAAATGATCGAAGAGGAGTCAACGCCCAAAATCTGTCTGATCGTAAGACGGAGGTTGTAATGAACAAAGACAAGATCATTCAACTTTTGCACAAAAAACCTATTAGACTCTTTGAGTGGATATGCTCGAACATAGACCAACTGCGCTCACATCTAGAAGCGCTGCTTGGCTGACTCAGAATACAGATGGCAAATTTCTAAAGTTTTGGGGTTGTGGACCCAAACAATTGCCACCATCTATCTGAAATAAGGGAAAACAAAAACAATTAGTCTCATTTACAACTTTAAAATTACAAAATCAAAAATTAAAATGCACAACTTATAAGTCATAAATGTAAGATTCAAGAATATATTATGTGTACCTGGTTGTATTGTTGTCCGAGCATTTATGGCCATCCTGCCAGAGAAAATTGGTCCTTTATTATTGAATTTGTCTAGCTCAATGGTTGTAGTTGCGCTATCCTCGTCACTACTCAATCTCTGAATCATTGTATATAGGCCGGTATAAACCTCCTCATCCGTCTTGAAGTCAGGACGGAAACACAATGTTGGGTTCAGATAATAAGTTGCTGCATGGATGGGTCGGTGGAGCTAATTTTGTCATCTCCTATCAATGATCTCCCAAATAGGGGCATACTTCTCATGCACTCCTGCATAGTGGGCTCTAATAGCCTCCTTGGCCCTATGCATACCCTCATATATGTAGCCCATAGAGGGCTTCTCCCCATCAGCAGTTCGTATGAGAGATACGAGGAGCTCAGTGACCTGCATATAATGTAAAAACAACATAAGTCAAAACTTAAATATAAAAGTAAAAGTAAAACTAAATCCTTAAACAATTAAATAATAAATCTTAAATGTTAAATTGTAAGAAATTTACCTCAAGGATTTCTTTAGCGGGTTTCCAAAAACCATCATCATCAAAGATGCAATTTGCCACATCTACCCCTGCAGTGGTCATAGCATAGGAAGATGTAGTCCACTCTCGGTGAACAATCATTCTCCTCAATTCTGCCTTTGATGTCAACAAGGACTGCAGTGTGATGAAATTTGAGGCAAACCTCGTGATGCATGGACAAGCTAACTCCCAGCCTCCTGTGTAGGCCCTCATTGTGCTAAAATAAATGCATGATTGTAGATAAACTTGCATATACTTTCCGCCCTTTCTACGCATGATTTGACCCACTCAAGCTTGCCAATTTCCTCCAACATGAGGTCAAGGCAATGTGTCATACAAGGAGACCAAAATATGGTGGGATGCCTCTCCATCAAAAGTTTACCTACAACAATTTTAAATTAATTAGAAATTTAAACATGTTAGGAAACTTAGAATTAGAAAAGTTCAAATAAATTTATTTTCAAAACTTGAAAAGTTAGAAGTTTACCTGCAGCAACATAACTTGTTGCATTATCCGTCACCACCTGCACCACATTTTATTTCCCCACCTCTGCTATGACTTCCTCAATAACCTTACATAAGTATGTGGCATTTATTATATGAGTGGAAGCATCAATAGGTTTGGTGAACATGGTATATCCTACAAAACAAAGAATTATCATGGATCATCAACAAATCAAAATTTAAATTATTCAATCACGATTCACAATTCACAATGCATGTAGGAAAGTAGAATGATAAATCACCTCCACAGGAAACAGAAATTTAAGGAGTGTTATATTCCTCCTATCTGTCCAACTATCAGTCATGATGGTGCAACCCTTTTCGATTCACTCATTTCGGTGGTCCGCAAGCTCAACCTTCATATCGTCTACCATTTCATCTAAAAGGTATCCACTCAACTCAGTCTCAGTTGAGGCTTTAAACCTCGAACCACAAATAACAACCGCATCTATCATGTTCTGCCAATAAGGAGCTCTATCACAAATAGATTATGATTAGAAATTTAGATGACAAATCACTATGTAAAGTGAATCTATGATTAAACAAGTAGATATAATTAAAATTTAACTTCAAACTTAAAGAAAACAAATAAAAAAGAATCAATTACCTGACTGCAATAAATGGAATGTTGCAAAAGTACCAAAATTTGTAAATTTTTTTCCTGGCAGCATCATGAATCTCCTTGTTCAAAACCATGTCCTCAAGCGTGGGTTGTGAGCCAGGAGTAGTGCGGGGCACAAAGTAACTATCCAATTTGTTCTTCCGCACTCTAAGCTGCAATAGGCGGTTGGACTCTCTCTCAATATAAGAACGACTAGCAGTAGCATCAACACTAGCACTAGGATGAAAAGGAGGCCTGGAAGAACCCTCTCCAACACAACCTACGAATGCAGACTCAGATGCAGGAGTAGCTGTGGCTGTGGGAGCATGGGAGCCAATAGCCCTTAACCCTTCTAGTTGCCTTTTTTTATTTATTTTGCCTTGTTCAAATTTTTCTAATGCCACTATACAAGTGTGTTTTGCCTCAAAAGTTTGTTTAGTGCATATTGTGATATCATGTCCAGGTATGACACCAATGTGAAATTTGAATCTATAAATGCCACCAGAATTTATTTCTTTACAAAACATACATTTTGTTTGAAATTTTGATCTTCCGGGAAATTCTTCGATATATTTCCAACATTCATCTTTTTTACCCAGTGTGGAAAATGAAATTTAAGATTGCTGCAATTAAGAAAATTCAAATAAAACCTCAAAGTTTGAAAATATTATAGAAAACAGCAAAGTCTACTTTGCAATTTACTAAAACTAAAAAACATTCAAGATTTGCAAATGAAAACTGAAAAAATTCAACAAAAAATGAATAATACACTAACATACAAAAAAAAATGAACACTTGCCTCTTGCAAATGAGTTGAAGAGTTGTTATTAACTCTTTAATGCTCCCAATGCAATCTATGGCCTCCCCAAATAGAGTTTTGATGTCTTTCGTGCTCCTCCTTGCTGGTTGCAAACTTGTGTTTTCTTTTTTCTATTCTTCTCTCACTTTTCTCTCTTATTTTTCCTCTCTTGCAAATAGAAGACCCTTTAGGTTTATAAGAAAGAGGAATGAGATTAAAAAAAAATTTTAAAAAAAAACAAGTGTTTTTTAATATTTTTTGACTTCACTTTAAGCCCAGCCATGCGGCCGATTCATGGCAGTTCCCGCATGGCGATTCAGACGATTTTTACATGAATCGCCTGAATCGGCAATTCAGGCAATTCACGCCCAAGAACCGCCGATCTGATTCACCGGCTCCCAGAAAATCGGAGAGGATGAATCGAATCGCTGAACTGGCCATTCACGCGATTCAAGGGCGATTCTTGTTACTATGGTTTAAGCAAAACCTACGCCAAATGAGAAAGGCAAATAAAATGTTTTTCTATTAAGGAAACCCATTTTTTTGGGTTATGTTCCAATGCAACTCTAATATTTTTGCATATTTCAGAGTGTTAGATTAACTTGTAATTATTTATGTAGCATTTATGTGTCTATATTGCTCTTAAAGTAACAAAAATCTCCTATAATTAACTTAGAAATTTGTGTTAGATATATGTATGTGTTTTTTATTAGTGTCATATCCAGCTGTACCCGTATTGGGTGTCTTAAAAAATAGTTGTATCTGTATCCGTATCCATGTCCATGCAACTTTGCTCTAATTCCTTGGCTCTCAGCCTAAGGCTCGTGCTCCTGCATCAAGGAACTAAACAATTCTGTGGGTTTGATATAAATCCCTCAACAAATTTTTAAAAATGCACAAGATTTATAGATTCCAAAACTTTTGTGCTTTCTTAATATTATCCCTAATTTGCTAGGGACCTGGTATAGACCTGTGCAAAAGCCAAGATGTAAATGTGCAATACGCGTGCAAGAAATGAGAAAAAATCTCATTAGCTGCACCAGCTGCTGACCAATATTCTTGATCGCAGTGTATAACAGATCATTTTAATTAAAAAAACTAGCACTTATCTTCGTTACCTTCATTCCTAAAAAGGCAAAGACACTATTAATTAATCAAGAGAAATTCCTCGAAGAATAAAGAAAGCCAGATAACACACAAGGCAAGCATGAGTAGAAGACAACCAGCAAATTATGATAAGGCTTAATAACTCATAACAAGTTCTGCAGCTGCACTCATAGCTTTACAACCTCCCCTCTGTAAAAGAGCAAGAGCAAGTTCGGGTTCATTCCACCATCTCAAACCTGTAGCAAGTTTTCTAAGAGTCTCTATATTTACCTCAGAAACCCAGTTGGGAACACAAGCAACCATCATTGACAGGAAGCCTAATACATATGCTTTCCATATTGCATGTTCACATCCAAGAGAAATTTTTCCATGCAATGCACTCACCACAAATGACAAATGATAATTAATAATCTGTGCTCTTCTCTTAGAAAGAAATGAGGTGCTTGTTCCCCATGCACATGCTCCACAAAGAATAGAAAAATGGGCTATTGCATAGCCTTCTAAAAGAGGAAAGCTTGCCCCAGTTCTAGTGCAATTTCCAGATAAAAACCAGGTCGGCAATGTTTCTTGATAGAGCATTTGAACCAATCCTGATCCACCTGTTATACATAATAGGGAAGCTCCTAAGGTAGATGCCTGCTTAACTTTTTCCACAGCACTTGCCAGTGAGAGTTGATGAGATTTCAGGCGATGTGGAGGATTATTTGCTTGGCCAGAATATTCTGCCTTCGGTAAAGCATTTACCAAGTCTCTTGCTGAAGCAATGACAAGTAACAGAATTTCTTCAGTTATAAACATTATGTCATAAATTGCTCTGTAGGTACGCAGAAATAGGATGCCTGGAGCCACAGGAGACATACCACCAGGAGCTAGGTGAGAACAGAAACCATGGCCTAGGAGTGCACCCACACCACCATGAACGGTCAGTTTTGACATCAAAGTATGAGAGGAACCCAAACATGCTGCAAAACAACTTCTAAGAAGCTGAACAACAGCATGCTTATCTTGTTTAAAGACAGTGCGTGAACTAAAGAAAACAATATAATCATGCCACCTCCGCACTTTTTGAGCCCACAGTGCTGCAACAATTGGTGTACTAGGCCATGGACTCCCTTCTGCAGTACTTTCCAGTGCTGGCCCAGCAACACCATGAAGAAATTCTGCCGATTTATCCAGCTTGAATGTTATTGTAAGGCTCACTAATGCAGCTAAAGGTAACGGAAGGGTTGCTTGTGCATTTCCACCTACTGAAATGACCACCACAATAAAATTTAAAAATAATCAAGACATTGTTTAGAGGCTTATAAGAATTTTCTCTGAGAATACACAGTTTACTGCGATTTCAAACGGTGGGCTGAGTGAATTGTAAATAAGGACTGGCATACCCGTTAGGCTTGGGACATGCACACCAGTAGCAGCTAACACCTCTTTTATCTCAGCCTCAATATTGTGAAGATTTGCTGCAGGACTTGGCCAGTCAGTTCCATTCATTGATGCAGGTTTCCAAATTCCACGAGTAACTTCTGCTGTAAAGTAGCTAACAATAGTTGCAAGAGAAGCAGGAAGAAAATCAACCAGGTCCCTAAGGCCTGCACATTCAAAGGTTTCAACAAAGAATAAAATAATTATAATATTGCTACAGCCTTTAATTGCAATTGCAAAAATAATCTTTCTTCTCTGGTTACAGTCCATAATTACTGCATTAAATAAACAATAATAATGTGTTTTAAAAAAGCCATCAAGGAATGTTCCTATTGAAGAGTTAAGTGGTGAAATTTTTGCAAGAAATAAATCGGCCTCTTGCTCTTCTTAGGAAGAGGAGAAGAAAGTATGGAAACATGCCCCTGAAAATTTTGTAAAATTGAATACTGATGGTGTTTTCCATGGAAATCCAAGCAATGCAGGTGCTGGTTTCATTATTAGCAAAGACGATGGGAGCTTTATTCACGGGGAATTTCTTTTCTGGGAAGTTAGGACCAACAATGAAGCAGAATGGTGTAATGTCCCTTATTAGAATATTCCTAAATTTTACCCTAAAACCATAATTCCAATTTAAAAATTAAGAAATGTAATACATTTAACAAAATAATTTTACCCATTGAAATGCCTTCTTAAGAAAAATCCTGGTCTAGCTAGGTGTAGCTACTGCACACAATATTACTCACTTGGAAACTGACATTAAATCATAAGTCAAGATACATATATTTTTCACTAATCAATAGTATATATCATAGTTGAAAAACTCGGACTTGGCAATAACTCGGCAGACCCAAAAAATTTAAAAAAATCGGCAATAAATTGACACTTTTATCAACATTTGAAAATATATAATTTCTTAAAATTTTCTTAAAAACACACATATACACCAAATTTGTAGAACATCTACTGATTATATATAATTTTAGTTTTTAATATTTATATATATCTAAATCTAAATACTTAAATCTATTTTAATTTTTAGTATTTTATAAATTACATATATATATTATTATATTTTAATTTTTACATATATAAAATTGTAAATATGTATATAAAATTAAAAGTACATTACATGTCTGTCAATAGTTTATATTTACGCTTGACACAGAGATACATACAATGTAATTTACATTTTATATTTACATAAAAAATAATTATAATTTTCAAACTTAAGTTCAAATCTTTTGCAAATTTAAATTTTTTAAATATCTACTTGAAAGTAGAGACGGCGATGAAAGACATGGCGATCAAATTCAAATGTTGGAGTTCTGTATTTCCTTCCACGCACAGCGAAGTATTTCCTTGGCATGGTGCTGTGTTTTCCTTTTCTTCCATGCGGTGTTTTCCTTTTCTTTCACGCGGCGAACAGTGCCTAAAAGAGTCACGACAACCCTAATTTTTCATTTGTATTTTAGCTTAAAGGTTTTCACTTTTAAAATGATTTTTTGCCGGAAATATCGCGCGAATTGGCTAGTTTTTCAGGAAAAAATCGCTGCGCATTTTTGAAAATAGCGGTGACGAGTTAAACAGCAATAAAATCGTCTGATAATTTTGCTGGCAATATATCGCGAGATCTGCGATATATAGCAGAAATTTTCAATCATGGAATACTGAAAATTTCAGACCATTGGCAGTGACAAGGAAATGATCGTTGAATAAAACGAAAGAAGGAAAGTACATACAGACAATAATCATAAGAACAGATTATATGCAATTTCTGGTATGAGAATCTGATATATTATTACCTCACAAGATAGAGAAGGCCTGTGGTGGGATGGGCATGGGTTACATCATACAAAGACACTATTTGTGATGAATAGTTACTCCAAGAGATGTATCTTGTCTTGGTTGGACATTCTTGCCTCTTGTGGATTGATTACCCCAAGAGATGGATCTTGTCCTTGTTGGACGTTCCTGCCTCTTGTGGATTGATTACTCCAAGAAATGGATTTGGTCTTGATTGGGCATGCTTGCCTCTTGTGGATTTGTTACTCCAAGAGATGGATCTAGTCCTGGTTGGACGTTCCTGCCTCTTGTGGATTTGTTAATCCAAGAGATGATTCTGGTCCTGGTTGAACGCTCCTGCCTCTTGCGGATTTGCGGATTGGTTACTCCGAGAGATGGTTCTGGTCCTAGTTGGACGCTCCTGCCTCTTGTGAATTGGTTACTCCAAGAGATGGTTCTAGTCCTAGTTGGAAGCTCCTACCTCTTGTGGATTGGTTACTCCAAGAGATGGTTTTGGTCTTGGTTGGACGCTCCTGCCTCTTGTGGATTGGTTACTCCAAGAGATGGTTTTGGTCCTGGATAGATGCTCCTACCTCTTATGAACCAAGTGAACTATGGATACATATATTCATATGTCTACTTTGTGTTTTCATGTGTCTACTATGTGTCTGCTTCGTGTCTTCATGCATTAATATGTATACTCTGTGTATGTTTTGTGTCTTCCTACATCCAAGTGTATACTTTGTATTTTCATTGTATATGCTCCATGTTGGCTCTATATTTTTGGTGATCTAGAATATGAAAAAAAGCTATAATAAATCAAAGATATGAATTTATATTAATCATAAATGGAGACATGCTATACTCAAGTTACACAGCAAAAGATACTTAAACTGTCATTACTTGAGGACAAGCAATTTTGGGAGGGGAGGACCGTAATGTCCCCCCGTTTAAGAACCCTAATTATGATGTCCTCTTCTGAAGTAAAGATATAATAATAAGTAATAATAATAAAATATAAAAATAAATAAATAAATGATATAATCATAATATAAATAAATAATATTATTTAAATACATAAATAATAATATTATTATTTAAATTAAAATATAAATATAATATCTTAATAAATACATAAATATAAATATAAATAATATAATAATAATATGATTATTAATATTATTTAAATTCAAATACAAATAATATACTTATCGGATTAATATTTCTTAAACCTTAATACATTATTTTTAATAATAATAATCATCGATACTAAGGTAATCTCCTAAGCGAACTAAATTAGGGTTGTCTTAGACAAATGTCGTTAGTATGAAGAGACACGATCTCTTGAGAACAAATGTGTCTATTGGGGACGGCTAGATATATAAATACATCCCCTTCTCTATTGACTAGAGGTGATGAGGGAAAGAATAAGAAATATAAAAGAAAATATTGAGGCACAGATATCTGAAGAGTCAACCACCATTATAAGTATTTCCTACACCGATTCAACAAAGACTTTCAAATTACATCATCTCCAAGTGCGGGTATTGTTGGCTGACTTGGAGATACAGAATAGTGAACATATCCATTGACTAGTCAGAGTCAGAGCATTGGAGACACATACAAGCATTAGTGATTCCATTTCTGTGCGGTTTAAGCTTTGACAAAATAACAGTAACTATAATTGTCGTTCACAAGCTTCTACAGACAACAAAGATTGAGACTTATATCAATATGCATTTATCCCTAACCTGTGACATCTCTTGGAGGTAACACTTTTATGGTTTTGTAAATCTATGTTATTTGAAGTATTGAGAACTCGGTTCTACTCATCCTAATAGAAGTCTTAGTATTTACTATATCTTGTTTGGGTTGGAGCTGTTAATCTATTGGTTCAAAGAAGCTACGTTTAAGTGTGTAAAGAAATATCAATTTGAAAAGGCTCAAGAAACCGAGGGACATTACAATACCTGATGTATTTTATTGTGTTGGAAAGTGCAAAAACACCCATCAACATAGGTCACATGGACCTTCATGACACATCCCATTTTCCACAATTTTCTCTTGTAACCAAGCTCCAAGAGTCTAGACTCCGACCCTTTAAAAAAAAGTTAATGTCAAAGTCCTAGATCCTTTTACCTCTTATTTATTTCATATCTTTAAATGTCTATTAATAATAACAAAAATTAAATTATAGAGTACATAAATATCTTAATCACTATTTATACATTACCAAATTTTTAGATTGTTGTCACAGTTATGGTTGAATCTCTTCGAAGCTCCATTGTCTTTCCACATTATTCTTTCATAGTGAATTATTTTTGTATATCCTCTTTTACCCTTCAGGATGGCAGGATCATGCTCTGATACCACTGTAATGTCCCCAACAAGGACCTTACTTAATTTGTCCTAAAATTCCCAATTAGGGTTTCGATTGCATTTGGGAATGACAACTTATAATGTTCGCCACTAGGATAAATGTCAATTCTCAATGATTAATATTCCATATTAAGTATTTAAAACAATTTACATTAAGAACAATCACGAATTCATAATACATACTTAAGCCTTGATTCCTTTCTTCACTCCTAATCACTAAACTTAAGAAAGATGGTAGATTTACTGTACTAGGACGCTTGCACAGTCTACAAGTGGATTCCCTCAAGGCTCTACCTATCTTGAGATCTTTCTATCATGTGACCGATTTACCCACCTCTTCCTACACACACTTCCTATCCTCTTAATTGTAATTAGTGAGTGAACAAGAAATAGACCAAGTATATATTTATTACTTATTTATCAATATATTTGAGTTATTTCATGTTGAATAATATAAGTTTACTTCATAATCTATTATATCAATGTTTATTTCATATACATGATTTCATAACCTATTATTCTCAAGTTTATTTCATATTATTATTAATATCTAATTCATGCAAGTCTTATTAATAAATTAACATAAACAAAGATATACTTACCTTCTTTTCATTTGGGATGTCTTTTCTTTGGCTTATTCAATGTTTCTTTTCTTTTAATAATCTCCTACATTTCCTCCTTGATTTTCTCCTACATTTGCTACTTGATTTTCTCCTATATTTCTTTTCTACTTTTCATTCCTCCTAAGTTTTTTCCTTTCACTTTTAACAAACCCTCTTTTATACATAATTACGTAACCCTTCAAGGAAAAGTTGCCTTGTTTCATCATACTCAAATTCCATTGGTTTTGTCTTTGTTAATATAATATTATTATTGTTTGTTTTAATTATAATTTTATTAGTGTGAATACTTTATTATCGATTACTATTATTAATATTATTGATTAGACATGAATATTTAGACTGTTATTTCATTTTATTAATATATTTGTTAATATGAATATTCTATATATAATTAATATTTGCATATCATTATTAATGTAATATATATAATACATAATCAGTATATTCTCAATAATATAATCAATATATATATATATATATATAATCGATATTAATTTACCAATAATATTATTTACAAATTATAATTTGGTTATTATGTATTAATATTGATTAATATCTTTTACTCATTAAATAAAGAATTAATTATTGTTTAAGGAATTTAAATAAATAATTAATTATATATTTATGTTTAAAGCAATTATATATGCATTAAATATATATGTTTATATTATTCATATGTCAATATCGGCTCATGACAATTTCTTTGTTAATGCTCAAATTCCCGAAGTCAGTTTTCTATTAAGAAGAGCAGTGGGGCTGCTCTTGCAGTGGCACAAACTTTGGCAATTGAAATCGAAGATGATCTCATTCTTGTCGGGCAGATAAGAATTGAAGCAAGTGGGTTTGAAGAAAGTTCTTTTTCTTTGGATTTATTTTCTTCCAGGACAAGGACGGATCCTGCGGTGCAGAGGTTGGCCAATGAGTTGCTTGTCCTTAAAAAGCAAATAGCTCAAGGTATGTTCTACGTTCCTCATGAAGATGTACAAAGGAGACCTTTTCCAAATGTTGCTCGTAGTCCTGCTGGTGGGAATCAACAAAAGTTAGTTTCATCACCAACGAAGCTTGGTATTGAGGCACCATCAACGAAGGCAGCAACGAAGCATCCAGAAACCGAAGGTAGAGGTAGTGATCTTGCTATTCTCTTTCAGAAAAAGGAAGCAAACATAGTTGGCGACTCTTATTTCTGGTTCACGCAGTCTCAGAAAGCCAGTGATGAAAATCATTCTTCTAATGTTCAAGCAAATGGTAAAAATAATGTCATAAGACATCAAAAGATGGACATGCATAGAGTGTAAGAACCCCTTGCAAGTTCTACTGAACAAATGGTAAAAATAATGTCATAAAACATCAAAAGATGGACATGCATAAAGTGTAAGAACCCCTTGCAGGTTCTAACTCTGACAACGATGGACTGTGGATTAATTTTGGATGTTTGACAATTTGTCAAACACTTTGCAGGCAAGCTCTAATACCACTGTAAGAACCCCTGCTCGTTCTAACTTTACCACTGTATTTTCTGATTTAATAGTGCCTTGACATTTCGTCAAACACTTAGCAAACAATGTTTGAGCTTGATGATTTGAGTCGCTGTTTGATTTGTTATGGTTTGGTATGCTGCAATTGATGATTTTTTGATATATTTGCAATGTTTGATACAACAATATAAAAATCATATTTGCAATGTTTGATACAACAATATAATGCAGCAAAATAGAAGATGTTGCAATAATAATTTTCCGACTCAAATCTGAAATTGCATTGAAAATACACAGCTGAAAATTCCAGATTTTTATACCAGCTTGAATACTCAGAATTTTCACAAAATAATGACAACTCAGTTCATTAAATAACCCCTATTATCTAGAACAACAATACCCAAAAAATTTAAGAGTTACAATCAATGAACTCACAGGTAATACATGCCTGAAAACCCTCCGAAAGAATGAATAACAGCAGCAGATGAATTCTTCAACAAATGTTTGTAATCTGATTTATAATTGCAACAATAATATATTTAGGATCTGCAGTTGATAAACCTTCAAACACATGCTCAAACCCTCATTCAAAATCTTCAAAACTTCACCAATTAAAGCTCAAACATGGCTTCTGTATAAAGTCAATGTTGGATTGCACAATTAGTTGGATGTTTCACCAATTCAAAGTGCTGAAGCCTGTGTAGAATTCACAATTCCACCATGCTGAAATTCTTCAAACCCTTGTTTCTTCACTTCACCCAAATCAACAAAAGAAAATGCACAATAGAATGTATTGCTTTTTTGCACAAGCATTGCTTTTAAAATAATAAAAGATATCTTCTTCAAGACACCAAAGGCAAATAGCTTCTCTCACACACTTTTCACTAAAGAGCCTTCATCAATACACTTTTCAATTAGAAGCCTTCATTTAATAACTTTGAATTAATAATAAATAACTCCAAAGCTAAAAGCTTCATGAAGACACTTTTCACTTAAAAGGCTTCTTCAACACACCTTTCACTTTAAAGGACTTAGGATTATATTCC
Organism: Thuja plicata; assembly: GCA_018584345.1. NCBI lineage: Eukaryota > Viridiplantae > Streptophyta > Pinopsida > Cupressales > Cupressaceae > Thuja > Thuja plicata. Next base: position 358,642 of record MU225176.1, on the reverse strand, counting down.
ATGTGAATTAATGATCAATACCCCCACTAGGCGCCCAAAAGCAATTTATAAACTTGAACTCAATAAATACCACTGAAAGTGTCAATATCATCACTAATTGAATATAGCGCCTAGGTGCCTGCCTGAAATAGAAACCGCCATCACTGACTAACTAAGATCCTCAAATCAAGGCATTAGCTCACGAAGCTCGTGATGATGAGCTAACCTCTGCATATTCCTGGAACCTGCTAAATTGGGGGACATTACATAAAGGTCTCAGTCAAGCTAAAAATAATACATCTTCGTATCAAGGTCATGAACTTGAACGAGTGTTGCATGAATGTCCTACTCTAGAGCTTGATGAAGACCTTTTCATAAATAATTCAGTCTCTTCCAAGACTGAAGTTTGTGAGCAGCATGCTGAGGTATGTTGTACAATCAGTCTTCGCAATCAACCTGAGGTGCTAGTGATTGATGAACTAGTCAAGAAAGTTGCAGCAGGCAAGGAAAGATCAGTCTTTGTGTAATACCCTCTAAGATGACTATGCTATTATTTTAGATTGGACATTTTGACATGGACTATATGATTTCAGTTGTTTACACTTTGATAGGTCTAGATGATATTATGTTTAGCTAGATGTTTTGATATATGTATTTATGATTAATGTCTTTATGAAAAGAATTATTTATCTTCTGCTTGCATATGAAATAAGAAATGGAATTCTAATCTTTCCACTTATGATGCTATATTTTGACTAATGTGTTTACATGAATTATCTATGATGCTTTATGCTTGCATATATGTCCGATGTGTTTTCATGACCCAGGACGAAGTCTTAGTTACTCACTTAGTTGAGGTCCACACAATGTATCGATCCTGGTCATCTGTTTGCAATGTCTTATATATGTATATATGTTTCTATGCACATGTATCTCTCCTCGGTGATGCGGGATTGCAAGTACCGAGCATCGTCTCCACCTGGCTCCACAGGTCTGAGCGTGCTCTCTAAATCCTCGATCGTTGTTGTGACGCAGATAACACCTGGTCCCGCAAGACTAAGCCTAGCCCTGATCCTTGCTCCCGGGTTGGGTCCTTTTGGGGTTTGTCCTTTGTTTATGGATTGATGTCCGTTTATAGATGCTTGGTATTTGATCATTGTGGATATTCGTTATAGTCCCTAGGACTAGGTGAATATTGTTTTGTGGTTGGATTATTGGTTAGTAATAAATTGATGGTATGATGGAATTAAATACATGGTTATAAGCCTTTTCTAAGTGTATTCAGTAATGCATGATTATAATAATAATATTAGCATGGATATATATACACGTAGGCATATGAGTGCACACATATGCATGTCTATATATATGGTTATATAAATATGCTCATATAAATGTTTTAATATATGTGTGTGTTTATGTATTTATTTATTTATGTGCCTTTTTATTTTTAAGAAAGAAATTAACTATCATGTGAAATTATAACTAGATCTATAATGGTTCCTTTAAAAGAGAAAAGTAACTAATATTTATCTAAGGTAAAAGCTAGAATAAAATAAAAAGAATTTACCTAAAGCATGAAATTAAAACAAAAGTAACAAAGGTGGTAAGTTAACTAAAGCTTTCTCGGAAACTACCTACTCATTAATTTATCTAAAGACTATTAATGTCCAAACTAATAACCAGAAGATAGTTGTGGATGGTTGCATCGGATGAAACTTCCCATGCAACCAATCCTACAACATATTTATGGATGGAGATGTAGTGAGTGAAAAGTTAGGAAGAGAAGGGAGAAAATTAAATACGGAGAACTATATATCTGAAACTATTAGAAAGATTAGTGGAAGCATTTGGAGGATATCTCGTTGATTGGAAGGCTTGAGGAGAATAGGCTTGGCTAGAGTGGAATTGGAATAGCTTCAAAGGTTTCTCCATAGGACTCCAGGTAGGATCTACCCGGAAAAGAGAATCTTGTTTATGTGTTTGCTATGTTTTGATGTGGTTGTTTTACTGTTTGCTATAGTTGTGTGATCAATGGAAATCTTTTATATTATGTTGTCTAGTATGAATTAAATAATGAATGTATACCTTATGGAGAATAATGTTTATGAACTGTTATTTATCTGTTCCTCTTTATGGATTGTCACCTTAGAATGTACTAGCCTTTAGATAGACCCTCTTTTTGTTGACAATTATGCAAACTTCTGTCTTGTCTAGAATAATGTCTTCTGGTGGTCACCTTTCTGCACCTTGCACCTATGGGCAGGAACTAAACAGATTTACCACAAAGGTAGGATGAGTTTGAGGGATGTTTCGGAAGGAGAACTGAGGGATCTCAACTGGGTATCTCTCTGATTTTACTTTCCAGGCCTCCATCTTATCCAGTTTTACCCGAAAAGTCCAATCTGGAGGTTGTTGTCCGGAGTGCACATAGTCCTGACCACCTACGCAGAACTAGGCACCACCTGCGCAGGATGCGTGACCACCTGCGTAGGTTGTACCACCTCCGCAGATTAGGTCACCACCTGCGCAGCTTAGGGTTCCACCTGCGCAGGACTCTTCCAGTTTGATTTTTAGGGTTTCCGGAAGGGTTTGGGGTTTGGTTTTGACCTAGGGTTGGGCCTAGAGGTTGTCCAAACTTGCAGAATACTTGACTTCTATATGGTATTATGTTTATGATCTTTTGGAAACTTATCACAAGTTTAGGGGTTAGGGTTGTTTCAAATGCCCTAGAAACCTTGTGTAACTCTCTTTATGTTTCCATATGGATGTTATGAAATCTTGTACACCTATGATACTTATCTTTATGTGTTTTATGAGATTGTTAGAGGTAGGAAACCTAGGAGCACTATGTGAGTGGCTCACAGTGGGGGCCGGGGCCCTTAGTGGCTAGTACTAGGATAACCCATTGTGGAGTTGTTTAATCCAGTGATAACAATAATAATTTATGGGAAGGGAACTACACATTAACTAAGATAAGCCTCGCCCATGCCGGTAGTGCTAGTATAGGCTACGGATGGGAGTGGGAGAAGGTGCTTTTGCGATAGCACAATCAGACAGTCTCGTCCCTATGAGAGATGTTCGATTCCGCATGTGCCTACTTGGGGGCCGAGGCCCAGAGTGGCTTACCAATACCCAAGGGGTGAGGGCTATGCGATGACACTCACCTAGCGTGTCTTAGAGTTTCTACCAATGTGACGTATGTCTTTGTATTCTTCTTATGTTGCAAATTATACTTTGGGAAATGCACTACTCTCTCCCTAGGAATGGCCTAGTTATCACCTTGCGTGGATCGTGGTGTTTATCTCCTAGCACAGGGGAGTGGATCCTTTTTGGATGTCCACATGGTTGGGTGGTAAATATTTTATCAAGGTACTGTTCGTAGAGTTATGGATGAACCTTACTTGTGCTTTCTCCAGAATTGCGGAAGAAGAAGACTTTCTTAATGTTCCTTGTTGTTAGCAATGTTTTATTGATGTAACCTCCCAAGAGGAGATGAATGTAATTAAATATTTGATATGTTCCAAATTGATGTAATGGTATGGGTAGCTTTAGGAAAAGGGAAAAGGGATGAATTATCTTTCAATGTAAAGAATGTATTTGATCATAAAAGAATAAATTTATGCTGATTGGAAAACATGTCAGAATTATGATACATCATGATGTTTAAAAGAGAATGAAAGAACTTGATATATATTGATATTGTAAATGCAATGATTACTTATTTCTAAATGGCATGGAATGGTTATTAGGAAAGTTCATTTCTTTAAAGTTATGAAAGAAAAGGAATCTTGAATATTAGAAGTTAATGTGTAGGATGGTAGATTCTTATGTTATTTAATGCAATAGATAAGTTACAATATCTTTCCATGAAAGTAAAAAGTTAATTGTTAAGTTGTGATTGGTGGGGGAACCCAGGAAGAATTTGTAAATGAAATTTGTAACCTTAGAACTTTAAAAAAGAAAAAATGTTTACAACTCTATAAAGATTCCTAGTTCTTCCTGGTCCCCTAGCGAGGCATGACACTTTGTTCGATCAAGGGGATGTCCCATCAGACTTCTTGCTTAGTTGGAGGCCAATGGAAAGTCAGTAATTCCAGTTATACTTGAGCATGAAGAAATAATTGAGGAAGAGGCTAAACATGTATTTGCAATTCAACAGAAACAATTTGAATTCATGGACCTACTTTGGAGCAGCAGTGTACATATTATATCTCAAGAAGGTGAATTTGTTCATCTCTTCCAAGAGGTGTTACATCAAGCATTGACATCATTGCTCCAGTCGTTCGTGTTTCATGGTTACAAAGTTGTCTATGAACATGCAAGGTACTGCAAGCTACCGAAAAACGGTAGATATTTTGCTAAGCCAGTAAATGGTTTCATATGAAAAGTTGCATTGTCAGCTAGTTTTAATAAGGTAGGTTTTCTTTGTTTTCAACCAGTGCATTTGCACAAGTTTGTTTAGTTTTAATCAGGTTTTTCTTTGCGTCAGTCGCATCATCCTTTTTGTTGTTTTGTGTTTTTTATGCTTGACTATGTAGCCCAATGGATACTAAGGCACTTAGAGATCTAGTTTCTACATTCTTCGTTGTTTCTAAGAACAAATGAGCTACGTTCCCCAATCAGAGCCAGTTGTTGTCCTCAATTTTGTATTCGCAAAATTGGGGCAACCCTACGGATAATTTTGTAGGATAAAATCTCTATTGCATTTTCTTAGTTGTCTTGTTTGATTTTGGTTTTGTTTTCATCCTAGGATTGTGGCATTTTAAATTCTGCTTGTTTCGAGCTATCGTAGGCCTTAATCACAGTTGTATTTCAAGAGATAATAAGGAATTAAGTACACTGCAGGTGGGCTTTTTAACCCTGACTGCATGTCTTCATTCCTTATTTAAAATCTTGTATAAGTGGGCTTTTTGTTGGTTACTACATGTCGTCTTGGGTGTTATTTACTTGCAAAGTGAAATTAAAACTCCATCATTATATATTCGCATGGGGATATGTGAATTTTAATGAGTTTCTAATGCAATAGTGGGCTTTTTAAGTTTGCATGTTCTAAAATACATGTAATGACTTGCAATCATTCCCTAAAAGCCCGTTATGAGTCTTAACGCTATTTTTAAGGCATGCAAAGTGCATTTTAAAGCCCGTATAGGGCATTATAAGTTGTGATACACTCCCAACACATGCTTTCTTCCTCCCAAAGCCCGTTATGAGTTTGAAACGGCGATTTTGCGGATCATGACATATCTTCAAATGCAATAGGCATACATAAATGCAAAAATGAAACCCGTGGCTGCCATGAAGTGGCGTTTAAACATGTTTTTATATGTGAGAAAGCCCGTCATTTATGCATCTGAAAGGGAGAATCACGTTTTTATCAAAAAATGTCATTAAAAGTGCATATATCGTGAGCCACAAAGCCCATATACGGCATTTTAACCTGTGTTTTTCTTTCTCCAAGCCTGGACGGCGATTTTAGAAGCATTTGCATAATCGTTGCCTTCAAATACATGTGAATGTGGTGTTAATACCTGCATTTCTCATCCAAGGACCAAGAACAGCGATTTATGTTGCATTTACATGTTTTAAAGCCCATATTTGCTGCTCGCGTTGGGTGTTCAGGGCATCACAAAACCCATTTTTAATAAAAAAACATCAATAACAAATGTGATTTGTATGCAATTTCTTGTGAGAAACCCGTCATTGATTCATTCCAGAAGTTTGGATGCTTGTGACGCCTCAATAAAAGCCCGTGTAGGGCAAAACCATGGATTTTAGAAGGCTCATTCAACATTCTAACTTGCAATCATCAGTTGGAAACCCGTTTTTGGTGTTGAACAAGTCCAAAGAGGTTGCTATTTGCATGTATTTTGGTTATCATTCATGGACATTTGTCACAAGACTCTCAAAGATTGAAAAATACATTGATTGAAGGAGGATTTAGTCAAGAATGGTTTCTTATTTAACCAAGCTTTGGAGGTCATTCTCTAAATTCAAAACAGCAGGGATTCGAGGCTTTTTCTTCAAAGATCAATCATCTTGCTCTTCACATTTTGGTTTTGCAAAGGAGTTGCAATGCAGAGATCTTCCCCTCAAGAAAGAAATTCGAGCATGCGTATTTTACCTACTTGCAGACGGGATTAAAAATCTTGTTTGTAAGCTTGTCTTGCTAAAAAAGAGCAAGTTATTCCCCCATTAAGCAATGCAAGCTAAAAAAACCCACCTTCAAGTGTTTTGCATACACTTTCCTCATTTTTTTCAAGGCTGCAAAAGGACTTAAAAATCTCGCTTGTATGCATCAAGTGGCTTCTGAATATCTTGTAGTGGGACATAAAAACACCACCTATGAGTAAATGAACTTCCTATTTGTATATATGTGCATACATGCTCCATTTACTTGCTCTAAGCTTGCTATCCACTCATATGCAGTACCTCCAAAAAAACCCCATTTTTCATCTTTCCTCCCATTTCAAAAGATGATTTCATTCACTTTTTCCCATCCTTTGTTGCTCAAAGGCCTTTCGCTCATATCTTATACGCATACTCTTCCAGATCTACAAAGTTCTAGCTTGAAAGATCATGTTATGACTTTTCTGATAACTAAAGAATGACAACATGATGGAGTCATACAAAGAAAGGGATGAATGATGGAATGATTGAGAGCATAGAATGCTTTCAAGACTGAAATAGTCATGAAGGGATGCTTTCCCAGTAAGTGGTCATTATGATGCAGAACAACAAAGGATGTAAGTTCCTGTTTCAGTCCAAGATGCTTTCACCAAACCTGAACATTTCAATCATCGAACATCCTGTAGCAACATGAAGACCAACAAAGGATGTTGTAATAGGGGTCGTGTCTTGTCATGCGTTTAATTTATTTTTCATCATGCATTTTGTAAATTTGTTATTGACAAATTACATGTAATTGGGGAACAAGATGTAATTGCACGTGATAGTATCACCTGCAAAGCTGTAACATGTAATCCAACTGCACGTCAAAGTTAGTTAGGACTTGCAGTTTGAAAAAGTCAAAGTTAGTTAGGGAATAGGTCAAAGTTTGTTGGGTTTCTCCCAACTCTCTCTCAGCCTCTCACCTAAAAATAGAGAAGGGTGATCATTGTAATTTTCATCTATGCAAGAAAATTCTGTCAATTTGTATATGCACTCTAAGACTTTGAGCTTAGGTGTAACTTGAATTGCTTTCAATAAAAGAGGTTGGTTGTTTTAATACTTTGGTCAATCCAAACTATTATGTGACGACATTTTCTTGAGTTGATTGTGAGTTTTGGTGCTTTGTTCAAGAGGGATTTGAATTCAATAGTGCAAACTTTGAGCTACCTATTGCATTCAGAGTTATAATTCAATTTGAGTTTTTGAAGACTTTGTGTTGCAGGAGGTCAAATTGGTATAGTTATTAGTGGCTGCAAATACTTAGAACTGAAAGATTTTGTGCTTCAGTTGTAAGTACTTTTATCAAAGGTTATGAGTATTCAGTAAGAGATTTTGCGCCTTACTGTTTATTTAGATTATAAAATCTCCCTTCAAAAGAAGCGCAGGAGACTTTGGGTTCTCGTATCTATTCCACCTAGTATAAAGTAGATCGTTGGCTTGGGCGTTGTTATTACAACCCTTGAGCCACCGATATTATCGTAGCAATATTTATCTTTTTGTTAAGTTGAAAGTTGTAGTTGTTTGTAAATCATTCCTGAAAAAAGAGGAATTGATTAAAAGAACCGTCCTTTTCGTAACTTCATTTATAATTCTATTGAGGCCACCTACGGTAAGGGCCTCCCCTATTGCTGAGAGGAGAGAGAAATCTCATTCAACATTGTCTAAAGTCACAATTTTGTAAGTTGTAGTTTTAGTGACTTACAAAAATTTTAGCTAACGCTTCCAAATCTACACAGCCTGATACGGTATGTAATGCAAAGGTTGAATAAATTATAAGTCTGAAAATTATTCTCTAGTGTGTGCTATTTAGTGTAACTCGGGGATGCGTACCCAGCCCAAAACCCCGGAGTACCAGGTATCGGGACGTCCCCGGGACAGGTACTCCGCTTACCAGAGTACGGCCACCGCCGCCCAAGCTCCGTCGTTTCGCCGCCGCACCCGTCGGGTACTTCGGTACCGGTACTGTACTTCGGTACTCTAGTACGGTACTTCGGTACTCGACGGGGTACGGCCGGCGGCAGAGTTTAAAAAGTGTTTTTTTTTAGTTTTTTAATAAAATTTAATTTTCTAATTGGTTCTTATGGAACCCTAAAAGGATGTCGGTCCCATATAAGGCCCTCTAAGCCTTCATAAGACCCATATACTTCATTTGACATTCTCATTCAGAATTTTCATTTTTGCAACAGCTCAGGAGTGAAAAAGAGTTGAAAGAGTGATTGGAGAGTGATTTTGCAAGTGATTGCAAGGTCAAGAGGAGCAAGAAGATCAGATTCATCAAGCAAAAGGTAGGGTTTTTAACTTTTTACAATGAATTTTCTTTGTTTTATTTTTATATTTTCATTTTTTAAATTTGTTTTCTAAAACTAAATGAAAATGTTGAAAACTTGAATTCATTGTTTTAAATTTAGATTCTCATTCTTCATTCTTGTTAAAGTATTTTTAAAATTTAAAAATCTAAATGTTTGAATGCATTGTTACAATGTTATTTTAATATTTTTGATATACTTATTAAGTTAGGCTGAAAGTTGAAACGTATTTCAATTTCTAAACTAGTTATTTGAAAATAAAAAAATAATAAATTGAAATTAACAATTTGAATTTATTTTTTGAAATGCAAAATTTAAATGGCCTCTAGTGAAGGCATGGAATTGAATTCTGACTCTGGGGGTGCAAGTTTATCAGAGTATGGGCCTGAGCATGAGGAAAGTGACCGCAGGGCTGATCCAGAAGCCGAATCTATTTATGTTGCACCAGGAAGACCTTCTATTGATTGCCCCTCTCAGGCTTTGACACCATATGCTAGGGGTGCTTATGATCCAAAGTCTCCTCTAAAACAATTTGC
>MU225176.1:294357-335480 GCA_018584345.1 Thuja plicata | reverse complement strand
TTTTTTTTATTATTATGTGAGATATAATATATATTGATATATATCTAAAATAGTATTAGGAGAAATTAATATAATAATGATTCAGAGATATTACATGTGTGTGTGTGTGTGTATTTATATTTATGTAGTTACATAATCAATTGTCATTATATTAATCTCATAATAATGAATAGACATGTCCCATGAAGGGGCATGTCTCTCCTATCCTCATTCTCAATATAAATGAAAGAGAGATTGCTGCATTTGGAAAACACATACAACATAGAGTGCTATTACATTTGCAACTATCCTAAAACTTAACATGGTATCAGAGCCAGACAGCAAATGTAAGAGAATAGTTTGTTGATGGTGAATGTGTGACTGTCTTAGAAAATACAGTCTCAGTACAGGAACCATATCTCACAAATCCACTGTTGGATTTTGCTGAATTTTAGATATGTTGGTGGCACAAATTTTGAAAAATCTCACCGGAGCGATTGGAGAGAAAGTGTGGGGTTAAAAAGTTATGACGGACTGTGTACGGGTCTATGTGAAATTCTTGAAAGCGGCTTTCATTAAAGAGATATATTAATTTGTTATGATCATGGTCAAGCATTAACAAAGAAGAACGTATTCAAGGAAGGGTGTCTCAATCTACAAAGAAATCATTAATTATAGAGTGTCACCTCTCTTGGAGCAATCAAGTCATTTCATAAGAAGACGTGAGAATTGTTCAACGATATAAGAGTGGGAATTGTACACTGTGGGGGGGAATAATAACCAATGTTACATTCCCATTTGAACCATCCTTAGTGGGGAGATGATTCAAAGGGGAGATGTCTCTCAAATAATCTGAGAAAGTGTTTTCTGATTTGATATATATGGACCTTCATTGAAGCAACTTGTGTCAAGGATGTTGATGTGCAGATAAGTATCTATTATCCTTGAATGTTACATTTATCTACTCATCGTAGTCTCTCTGTCATCTGTCATTCTATACGTACTATAAGAGACATTTGCCTTCATCTTTTCCAGAGATGCTCTTGCAGGAAAAAGAAGATTAATATCAGATTCAGAGGGAGTTTGACACTTCAGAGATAACTTTGGACGAGGAGCTCAGAAGATTGATATCAGATTCAGAGGGAGTCTGGCAGTTTATCTTTAGCAATCTTTAGCAATCTTGGATGAAAAGATCAACAGATTGATATCTTCTCAATGAGTTCTTCTTTGTGATAGAAGTTCGAGGTGAAATCCCTTGTTTCCACCCTCTACGTTGAGGCATGGTGGATGTCATGTGTGTGACTCCATGTTTTTAATGGGCCTGCCCCCTGTGTACATCATGAGGAAGTGACGACTTCCAAATGATTATCACTTGTATTTGTTAAAGTTATTGGAAGGTTACAACCTTACAATAACTTGATCTTCTATCATGATAGACATCTTATGATGGCTGCAACAGATCATGATAGATGATATCTTGCATGGTGGATTAAGTTCCTTAAACAGGCCATGATCTTCTATTGTGATAGACATCTTATGATGGCTGAAATAGATCATGATAGATGGCATCTTCTATTGTGATAGACATCTTGTGGTGGCTGAAACATATCATAATAGATGATGTGAATGTTCTTATGGTAAGTGCACATTACCTATGAACATTTGTTGAGTACTTGGTGGACATCATGAGACTTGATGTTGGTAGGCCATTACTCTAAGCACTTGGTGAATATCAAACTTGATATTCTGCAGGCCAATGCTCTTGATATCATGAGATGATATCTTTATGAACTCTTGAGTACTTGGTGGACATCATGAGATTTGATGTTGGTAGGCCATTACTCTGAGCACTTGGTGAATATCTTGAGAGTTGATATTCTGCAGGCCAATGCTCTCGATATCATGAGATGATACCTTTATGAACTCTTGAGTACTTGGTGGACATCATGAGATTCGATGTTGGTAGGCCATTACTCTGAGCACTTGGTGAATACCTTCAGAGTTGATATTTTGCAGGCCAATGCTCTCAATATCATGAAATGATATTTTTATGAATCTATGAGTTATTGTGAATATCATGGGACTTGATATTCCTGGTCAGACCATATCTCTGATATCACAATAATGTGATATCAAAATAAAACTTTGTGTTGCTCTCTTGGATGGATTTTATCCTCCCTAGAGAGCAACACAAAGTTAATTGTGAAAGTTTTATTTTGATCACATTACTGTGATATCAGAGATATGGTTTGACCAGGAATATCAAGTCTCGTGATATTCACCATAACTCATGGATTCATAAAAATATCATTTCATGGTATTGTAGCTTCTGACGGATAAATCCTATGAGACTATTGAATATATATATATATATATATATATATATATATATATATTTTATTATGTGAGATATAATATATATCTATATATATCTAAAATAGTATTAGGAGAAATTAATATAATAATGATTCAGAGATATTACATGTGTGTGTGTGTATACATATATATATGTAATTACATAATCAATTGTCATTATATTAATCTCATAATAATGAATAGACATGTCCCATGAAGGGACATGTCTCTCCTTCCTATCCTCATTCTCGATATAAATGAAAGAGAGATTGCTGCATTTGAAAAACACATACAACATAGAGTGCTATTACATTTGCAGCTATCCTAAAACTTAACACAAACTATCTTCCAAATATCTTTCAATGCAAGAACACATAGGGTTCCAAATAAAAAAAATTGATAAGTACTGTCCACCATTAAACCAATTAACTTCAAAACAAACATCGAATTAGTTGCAACCTGCACAACATTTAAAGGCCCAAGCTCCTTCAGCCTGCTCACAATCAAATTGGAAGTTACATGCTCATGCTCCCTAGAGGCATCAACAGCTCTAAGGAAATATAAGCTACCTGAATAGATAATAATATATTAATCAGTGACCAACGTCTAATATCAGTCCACCCATTCTAGATAGAGGGTGGCACTCCTAAATGTCATTCAACCTTCCAAAACATTAATATGCACTTCTACCAACTCTACTCCCAGATCACTCATTGGCATTGGCAATGGCCTCTTCTCAAAGGAGGATTGCATGGGTCCATGCTCAGCCCTCACGACTCTAGTCTCTATTCTTTGTGGTAATTCAGGCAAGGGCATTTTGGTTGTTGTGGTCATTTCTCATTCACATGCTTCTTAATTGCAATGATTATGACATCAATCCATCAAAAGATCCTTCAAAGATCTTTTAGCATGTAATGTCCCCTTCCCAAGTTGCCCTAGAATCACAATTGCAACAAATTAGGGTTAGGGTTACATCTTTACCAAGCAAAATATCTCCAACAATGTGATCCTGCATTTGAATCTTGAAATCATAACCCAAGAAACATAAACACCTATATATTTATACTTCCAATTACTAGGGTTAGACAAGAACACATCACATTCATATAATACCTATAAAATTATACAAACACATTAGGGTTTGGAGGAAGAAACATGATAGCTATGCTCGAAACAATATCTACACTAAGCCAAGAGCGGAGTGAATGCTAGAGCCCTCTTGGCCTCAGTGGGCAATCAATATGAACATCCACCGAGGTGGCCCAATTAGTGGGGTTGCTTGTACCTGCTTTCTCTATCAATGCCTCATCCCCATAAAGAAAAGTGCCATCATTGTAGAGTTGGATAGAGGTTTAAGGGGGTTTTTTGGTTCTTCCATCTAAGCCCAAGAGCAGATTGATAACAGAGCCCTCTTGGCCTTGGGACTCAGTTATATGGTCATCTCTAGGCTGGCCTACTTAGATAACCCTCTTATAACCCCCCTCTTACACACCTGATTCTTCCTATAAGATGGATTTCAGACAGTCAGGCATATTTTATATTCTATCATATGAATATATACATAAGAGATAAGCATTATATATTCATGCATAAACAATATATATACCACAAAACAATTGTGAGATTATAGAATGCTGAGAAGAACTGATCTGAAAAGAGTAACAGACTGCTGCTTTCAAGCCGGGTCTGAATATTAATCACTGTCGGCAATACTTGATGTATTTGCTGATGGAGTTATAGAGGTTTGATCTTAAGTTTATTTGCTTCCTTAAATTGGAATGCATTTTTGTTTATTCAATGTTCTTGAATGATTGATATTTGTATGAATGATTGATTGACTGAATGAAGATTGTATGATTTGAGGTATCGGTGAGTGATGATTTAGAGATTGTTGAATAGATGATTGATAAGTGATGATGTAACTAGTGCTGGTTTAATATATTGGTGAATTGAATGTATGCTGATTTGATAGAGTGATTTTTTGATTGATTGTTTGCTTGATTTGATAATTGCTTTTGTGGATTCATGAGTGATGAGTGATAAGAGATCCTTCAATGCTTGGAATGAATTATCCATTATTGGTATAAGAGTCGCCACCTTTCAAATGAATTGAGTCACCATTTTTCATTGTTGCCTTTGAGAATAATATATTATTCCCAAATTGATCTCCCTTAAATATCCTCAAATGAAACTTTCTCCCCTTCATATCTTCCAATGTGGGGTGAGTACACCTCTTTATCATGTCTGTGCTTTGCAATGGCCAGATCCTTTCACAATTACCACGCTTTGAACAGGTAACAATCCTTCATAACTTTAGCCTTTTCAAGGAGTCACTTCCTCATTCTCTTCTCCATTAATTTTACCTTAATTTATACCTTCAAACTATGTATTCTCCTTTAAGTCTGCATGTACTTTCCTTCTCAATTAGCATATTATTCTATCTCTGCATATACATTTCTCTTATATCTGCATTTATTCCTTTTTTACATCTGCATATACACTTCTTACAATTCTGTTATAAACTCTTCCACAATTATGCATTCAACCTTTCTTTGATGATCTTCTCATTCGCAGATCTGCAAATGTAAGTCTTATTAAACTTCTGCTCCCCTCAAATGCACTCTACAACTTCTTAATATATCTTCCCAAAAGTGGTGTCTCTTACACTTTCTTAATCGCGCAGATCTGCAAATGTAAGTCTTATTAAACTTCTGCTCCCCTCAAATGCACTCTACAACTTCTTAATATATCTTCCCAAGAGTGGTGTCTCTTACACTTTCTTAATCGCTCCTCGACTAATCTTAATTGCTGTTCTTTATTTCTAATTCAGGTTACTTCTGAATCTTCTCCAATTCCAAGATGATTGTTCCATATTCCTTTTCAAATTTTCCTTGCTCCATCCATGTCCCCTTTCAAATGAACTCTTCTCCCTTTTATATATTATGTTGAGGGAGTCACAACTCTTCATTGCATGCCTCTTGACCTTTCATTTAACTTAATTAAATTGTAATTATATATTATAATTATTTTTTTTTATTTTATTAATTATTATCTATTGTTAAATCCTATTCCAGAAAGGGGACATTACACAGCAATTGTGAATTCTCCATAGAGCATACGCAATGTTGGGTGCTGAGGATTCTGGAGGTACTAAGGAGAAGAGGACTGCCATGAATACGGAAAACTCGCATGGCTTGCCTCTCAAATCAAATTCAAGAGTTGACACCACTAAAATTGCTTCAAGACACCAAGCTATGCCTATGGACCAGTTTGAAAGGTTTGCATGAATGAGTTTCAAAAGAATGGAAGTGACTAGTTAAGGCTTAAATTGACCTTTTTACCTACCAATGATTCTTTCACCATGATAGCAATGTGGGTTTGCCTTCCTTACCTTCTGATATAATTGTACAGATAGGAGGCTGAGGGCGATTGTTAATTCACTAGGTGAATTTCAACATGCTTACAAGGACACTAAACCATCTCTAGACTAACTTTGCTGAAATCTACGTCAAGATGGACTGGATAAGTGTCTTATAGAGTCAATTTTGCTAAAGAAGAATGGATGGTGTTGGTCTCAGGTCATTGATTATGTTAATATCCCCTTCAATGCAACAGTTATTTTGAATATTGGTGTTTTGCAACACAATACTCAACAAAGGCTTCCGATTCTGCAATAGAGCGATGCAAGAAGATTGTGACTTGATGGCATGTGATTGAGCTACACCATTACTAGGTTGATCCAATCCCAGCTCCAAAGGTGCCCCCCTCCCCCTTGCCATAGGAGGGACAATCTACCTATTCTAGCTCAATTGTTGAAGGTTTTGGAGTTTTTCGACAATAGACAACACCATTATGGGCATCCCCCACACTACTAGTCATCTCTAGGGGGCGATGGAGATGACAACCCACTCCCCTAGAGAATCTACTCAAGTTTCTTCCAAGCCCACCATTGTTGATCATGTACCCATAAAGAAGAGTGCTTGAAAAGTATTATAGAAGCAAAAAGATTTTTCTAAGAAGATAATGATTCTCATACTATGATTATTTACTCCCAAGGTAAATTGGGAGTGATACGAATGATGAATGATTCGGGTTTGAGTTTTTATGGTGATTGGCCTTAGAGTAGTATACATAAGGATTTCTATGGCTGTTATTTCTAGGTTATATATTTTATTATTTTCTCATATAGAGTATATATCTGGTTTTTTATTAAATATTTTTTTATAATTGGAGTGGTCCCTACCCACAATTTATTGGTTCAATAAAAGCAGTCCACCCATTCATAATAATGAAGCAACCTGTCCTTATCCATGTTTGTCTCATATCCTCCATCAAATATTCACCTTAAATATTGTTTGCTGAGTAGTAAACCACCAATTTTCTACAAGGGACATATGAGGATCCAGTCATGTTTGTCCTTTTCAACATTTATTTTAAATATGGAAACATGCCTCATGAAACGAAATGGCATGAGTATACAAGAATTTGACAACAGAAGCATCAACCTTCTCACATGCTTTAATATTCAACAACCCTCCAATGATATTAAACCCATCAAGGACCTTTCTCTTCCTCTATGAAAAACCAATTCCCTCACAAAATCCACATAATTACTAGATAGCATATTGTCTAAAATTCTCAACAATATTAAAGGGCATTCCAAAGAGCTTTCAACAACACTTGCATTGTTGGAAGAACCCCTAACACTGACTTCATTGGCATTTACTCATTTCCACCCAAACTTATGAACCCATACTGTTCTGTTTGATTTGTAAAAGGTGGAATAACAAAAAGGATGCCCTGAGATCTTTGACAAAATTAGAAAAAAAAAATAACAGCCCCTACTTCCTCCATGTTGGTTGTAGCTAATGTGGAAATGAGTGATCCACACACAATAACAACAAATGCAACAATGAGTGATCCTCCATTCCTCTTCTTTCTTTCCTCTCCAAAGTTGCAAGTGCAAATTGATTGTATTAATTAGTTACAAAAAAAAGTGAGTCACAAATGGGAGCATGGGATAGTTATAGGGAGGGTTTACTGTTTGTTAAGGGGTGTGGAAAGCCTTGTGGGACCCCCATGCCCCCTAATTAATTTTCGTTCTTTTCAATGTTCTTTTAAAGTAAAAGAAAATGGGGCCATCTCAATGTAAAGTGACCAAATGCCCCCAGGGCAGAGGCATACTTAGAGCCCATTCCAAAGTCAAGACTTTCTTCTAAAATAAAAGAAAATGGGGCCATCTTAATGTAAAGTGACCAAATGCCCCCAAGACAGAGGCATACTTAGAGCCCATTCCAGAGACAAGACTCTAAAAATCATGGCGAAAGTGGATGGCCAAGGGATGTCCGTGGCATCCCTTCCATCTTGATGTCCCAGAAATTGGTGTGGAAACAATGACGCAAGGTTCGGGAGCATATCCTTGTGTACAAAAATAAATTTGCCCTCTCCTAAATTATTTAATCTGTTTTCTAACACATGAAAAAATGGGTATTCATTTTAACATTGTAAATGATTGCTACATTGCCAACAAGACACCTTGCAAATCAGATACATCAACAGGTACATTTAATCTGCGAGCATAAAAATCGAGAAGAAATTCATGACAACAAATACAAGATATGATAGCAAGGAAAAGGTTTTATTTCTGATGCTTCAAACAACACTTCTCATCACAAGTACTCATGAAAGCATAAGCAAGCAGAGGAGTTTTTTCAATTTGATCAAACAAAGTGTACACCAAGTTTGAAGAAAATTAGAAAGATACCGTCATGCCCCTGCCATATCAGTACACATGAAAATGGTCTTATTGACAAGACTTCACCATTTCCTGCCTCTCCAAAATTGGTATCAATGCATAAGTGCACAGCGATCACAAATCAGGACAGTGGACATAAGAATTAGGGCAGCGCTTATTGAGAACTGAGGGAAGCTAAGTTACCGATGCGCTCCTGGCAGCCCTGGATGCGGAGGCGGATGCGCTGGGAGCCGGATGCAGAGGCGGAGGCGTGGTGGATGCTGGCAAGAAGCGCATCCTGGGCCTATGGATGTGCATCCAATAACCCTCTCAACCCGCAATAAAATTGAAATTTGTAATTGTATCATTGGATTGTCCTTATTACTGCTGCTGTTATGTTAGAGACAATGAAACGGCTGAGTAACCACTGCTAGCATTCTCGTCCTCATGTCCTCTCTCTTCAGTGTTTCATCCTTGTCATAAAAGATTCGAATATAACTCGAGTCGGTTTGGTTCCCATTCCTTGCCGCCACCGTCCATGTCATTCAATGGGATTCCAAGCGTCGCCGGTTTCATATTGATCGCGGGAGGCATACAAAATGTTGAAGTTTTGCTATCGACACTTCTGGTAGCATCGGGTTGTATTTTTGTAAGCGCAAGAGTTTGGGCATTAATGATTGAAGTGATTCTTTTCTGGAGATTATCGTGACAATCATTTGATGTATTTCTCTCAATTGCGTATGATGCTTTTGTAATGATATTGTTGGATATTTACCTGATTATATTATTTATTAATTATTTAGTTTTTTAATATTATATTATTATATTAATAATAGATTATATTATATTATTTATTAATTATTAATTATTTAATTATACTAATATTATATTTATTATTGTGTTTTATTTATTTAATCATTGGAATTGTGAACATAGACGTATATGATATAGCTTATTTGAATATTTGTGAACTACAAATTGGCCTTTAATATTTATCTTGATCAATGATGAAGTATCATACTATCAAATGATTTAATTTTGCATATTTCTTGTTTTTTTTGTATATATATATATATTTATATAAACACATCCAAAACCCCCAATAAAAAATTCATGCGTCCGCGCACCCGATTCTCCTACCCGTATCTGCATCCACACCCAAATCGGTAACTTAGGAGGGAAGCAATGATATTAAAACCAGTGATCTACACCAGCATAAAAGCAGCGAATCCCACCAATAATTGAATGAAAACAATTAGGATCAGGTGAAGATTAGTAAGGATGGATTAATCTCCAAAAAGGTGTGATCAACTCCAAGATTAGTTAAGGGTCAAGAGATATGAAGATAAGAGACACCTCCATTGCAAACAGTTCTCTGTATGAAGAGGCATATCCCTTCATCTCATTGATGGGTATAAATGCTAACTCAACCTTAAAGGAAGAAGGATAATTGGCTTTAAATACTTACAGCATCGAAGACAAGAAGAGAAGAGAAGATCAGCATCTAATACAATCTGCAAGCGTAGAAAATAAAAACAGTAACACGCACGCACGCGCACACACACACACATATTATTTTGGTTTTTGATTAGTAAATATTATAGTTTATATTAATAATTTAGGCAAAAGATATACAATGAAAAGTTCCAAATAGGGCAACTGCAAGCCCCGAACATTCCATCAACCTGAACCAAAAGATGCCACCTTTGAAATAAACCCTCCCAAGACCAATATCGATTTACCCCTAGGGACAAACAAAGCAACAAAAAGTGCAGATGATACATTACAGAGCAAAGGGCAAGATATACAAAGAATCAAGATCAGCAACCCTATCCAAAAACAAGTGCAAAAAATCAAAACCTGGACTCCCCTTCTACGTGTTCAGTTAAAGCATTTGTATGGAAGAACCCACCTCCAGCTTTCTGATTTTACAGCTCCCTGATGAACGTCCCATCATCATTTAGGGTTCTCCTTGGCTGAGTCTATTTCCCCTTGGCAAGCTCTAATCTCTCTAATTCGCAAGTAACTCTTGATGCCAATTAATCCTAAACCCACAGCCCCCTGCCAAACCTCCCTGTCTCCAAATGCATTCCATATCAGAAAAGGATGGATGGGTGCATCCACATCCCCAAGTTGCAACCAGTCCTCTGACATCGGCACTAATCCCGCTCCATTACGGGCCCTAAACAGGATATAATCTAACCCACCCCTCCAATCCTCTCTCACACATTCTGTCACTAGCCACCGCACATCTGCAATTGTACCCACCACCAAACACCAATCGAGGAACAAGATGCAATTTCTATATTCGTTCTATACCTTCCTTCTGCAACAAGATAATCATCTCCAAGCACTAGGGAGATTTTATGCATAAACTCAACATCTTTGAATGCAAATATGTTCTTCAAGCGTTCCTCCTTCCACCAGAATGCTATCACTGCCTTTGACATTCTTAGCGAAAAATTTGGCCACATCTTTCTACACTAATAGTTTCCAAGCCACCTCTCTAACATGCAATGTCCCCGTTTTTAGGCACATGAGATTGGCTTGTTTCTGTGACCCTCGTAGGCTAATCGGGATGTTGGAGGGGGTTGTGTGACAGAGCCAGTGGTCAGTTTCCACTCTGGAAGTCAGTGATGTCAGGATTGCTCTTCGTTTGGGTTAGATTGACAGACTTACTATTTATAGTAAGTGTTTATTTTGGGTGATAGTCATGATTGCTATTTTTAGCAGGACGTCTGTGCATTGGTATCAGTGGAGTAGCGGATTCATTTGCAGAGTTTCCAGTTTGAGGGACTTACTATTTATAGTAAGTCTATTTCTGGCAGTGCCTATTTTTGGCAGGGCATTATGGCGCCTGGCTCGGACAGTGAATATTTGCGTTGCAAGTTATTCGTCTGGAAGATTTAATAAGCTATTTGATAATTGATGATTATTAATTAAGTTATACTTAATTAATAATTAAAGAGCTTATTAATTATTGCTAAGTTATTAAATGATTATTTAATTGGGCGCCAAATGTAAGGAAGAATAATAATTTTATATTATTATTCAAAGTTATACTTTACACTTTAAAATTTACTATGGACTAAGTTATGCAAAGTGTATTGGAGAAATTAGGGGTTCGATTTTTATTATATATGCTGGTGAAGAGAAAAATCGATTATGCTTATTCATTCGTTCATGTGGTGATTTTTGGAATTTGGGAGTTTGAAGGCAAGGGTTTGAAGAGTTTCGAGCAGCAAGGAATTGTAAATTTCTTGTTAATACCTGCACTTTGAATCAGTGTTTAATGCTGATGAATTGTGGAAGAATTGCAGCCAGCAGTGATGTTTCTTTAAGTAATTCGGACGCCATTAATGGGAAGGATATAGCTGGTGTCTTGATCGCCATTTTATGGTGATGGTTTGGGTTCTTTTGTGGACGTGGGGCATTTACACTAGCAGCCGCCACCTATCCTAGGAGTTGCAGCCACATTGGAAGCCGCTGGAAATCTATTTCAACCTCCATTATTCTTACTTTCAGCCGCAGCCTGTAAACATCAGACATGGGAGATTGTAACAGGTTCTTTTAAATGTTCAACGTTACGTTTTGTTTAGGGTTTATCTTTAGTAAATGCATCTGGAAATTAATGGTTACAATTGTTGCATTGTATTATTATTTGATTGGAGTTGGATAAGAAGTATCACAGTTCAGATTTTTCACTTCACCTGCAATTTATGTTGTAATGATATTCATCAATTTGAGTTGAAAATTGAAAATTGGAAGTCTTGTATTTTAAAGATAACTAAACATTGCAAAATTAGAACAATTTGCTTGTAAGAAATCAGAATTCAGTGCTAGTTAAGGGTTAGAGCCAGGCAGGCTCTTTACATAACACAACTACGGCTTCATCAGCATGTAGATGAAGGCTCATAAAGATGTTTCTCGGTAACCTGCCTCCTTGCACACTTCAAAAATCAATCACCCAGAGTAAATGCAGGAGCATTTACACTTGTACTTGACTCTCTGTTCGATTGCCTCTAAATCATAGTGCCAGCCTATTCATTCCTACAATCGGTGAAGACAATTGTATCCACCTCATCCTCTGACGTCACTGCAATGTTAGATAGTGTGTCTGCCTCAGTGTTGCCTTCCCACCTAATGTCAGAGATTTTGAAGTTTTTGAACATTGTTGGCATGTTTGCAATCAACTTGACCAACCTGTCAATATGCCAATCCTCTGGTTTGCCTTTAACAATAGCATCAGTCTCCTTCCAGGTGCACGTGCGGAATTCCCAAACTTTTTTCCAATATTATCTAATAATGTCACTTTGGCCTCTGCGATGTTATTGGTTTCCTATAGCCAATTTTTGTGTACATACACCAAGTCAAAACACTGCCCTTCCAATCTTTGGCAGTACATCCCACCCCTGAGGGACCAAGATTGCCTTTGGAGGCACCATCGAAGTTCACTTTCACCCACCCTTCTTTTGGTTCCCTCCATTCTGGTTGCAACTCTTTGTCTGAGAACGCATTAACCCATCTGAGCCCATTAACAGGCCTATATGTCTGTTATTTTGGTCTAAAAGATATTGTATTGCATAACTTGTAATTGTCCTTATTTGATGAATGCAGATTTTGCCATTGCCTATAATATATGCAAAATTAACAATGTAGTAGGCATATATAATAACAATAAGATTCCTTTAAGACCCACAACCAATTAACTGTCCAATTATGGAGGGGGGATAGGGTACATGCAAGGAATGCGAGGAGCATAAATTCCATTCAAGTAAAGGTGACCCAAGAGGGACCAGAAGGCCAAATGGAAAATGTCATTCCACATTCCTGGGCTTGATGGACAGGCTCAAGGCACCTTGTATGAACCCCCAAGGTACTTCATGATGTGGATGGGTTACTGGAATAATGAAGATAGAGATTCCTTTAAGACCTACAACCAATTAGCTGTCCCATTATGGAGGGGGGAATAGGGTACATGCAAGAAATGCAAGTAGCATAAGGTCCATTCACGTAGAGGTGACCTGAGAGTGACCGGGAGGCCGAATGGCGAATGTCAATCCACACTCTTGGGCTTGATGGATAGGCTCAAGGCACCTTGTATGAACCCCCGAGGTACTTCATGATGCAAATAGGTTAACTGGGAAGATCTTAAGAGAATCTTACTTGTATATTATATTAGTATTTAGGATTCTTTTAATAACATTGTTGAATTACATATATCTTCTCATCTATTATAGTAATGATTAGAATTCTCTTTAAAACATAGTTGAAATATATGTTTATTTATCTATTGATAACTAACCTGGTTGCAGGCTCTAAATCAAGGCATTAACCCAGGCCACATTGAAGAATTCTAGGGAAAATTAAGTTCAGTCCTAATAGGGAACATTAAATTTCTAAACATCCAAACATAATTCAGTTCTAACAATATAACCATTTCAAGGCGCTAGATGCATATAAGTTAGATGTCCATTTGTCTTTGTTTGAAACTTTATCCCCCTATCATTTTGTAGAACACACAAAGCTCTATTGCCCTTCCACATAAAAGCTCTATGGCAAGGATCATCATAGTATGGGGCACTTTGCTGCATTTTTATACAAGCATGGGCACATATAACATAGCTTAAGCCTTGTTATTTTGAATCTATGAGAAAAGAAACTTTAAAGTAAAAGAAATGTTAAATAGCACTCACATCTCTCGGCATGATGACACATTTTCCAAAGCAGATGAAAATACATATTTGTTAAGAAGTTCCAGATAGAGTCTGTATGCTTCTGGCTGAGGCTGGCGGTAAGGGATTACCCTAAAAATAAATCCAAATGGCATCATTGTCAGAAAAATTTAATATAAATAGGATTATTATAAATAAAGAATTCACAAGCATATAACTTAAGGGAAAAAGTAGTCATTTATTAAATTGCATGCATGACAATCCATGAAAGAAATGAAGATGCAATTATTTCAAATTAGCATAAGTGGGCTAGGCATTGAACTTATCAATACTTCAGACTTGTCAAATCAGGACACAAGTGTTAGCACTTAAAGAAAAGATTATATTGAGTGAATCAGCACTCAAAAGAACCCAAATAGACTATTCATTATAAACAAAACATAAAACCTATAAATTATAGGCCAAAATTTTCTTATCGTTTCAAAAAAAAACTTAAAGAAAGCATTCACTGAATCTTCTAAACTTTACAGATGTCACAAAATGGTACAGCCATCAAAAGCTGCTGATAAAATATCAACTATGATAGCATGTATACCTGGTGTAAATATAAGAGATCCTTGGATATTTATGAATCTTAATGGAAGACCAATAGAACTCCCAAATGCATCTGGTTCACATGAGGCAGTTTTCAAAGGGGCTTTGAAAAAGTACTCTGTAAATTAAATTAAATCTGATCAAAGCAGATAATCTTGATGTTTAAAATGGGGAGCAGGATAATATGGTTCAGGTGCTTTCTTCAACTTTATCATATCACCATCCTATTCAAACTGAAATTCTTCAACAGGTGGCAAATACTAATCTATTATCTCAGAGAAAAGGTTGGTATTCATTTGGACAGTCTAACTTCAAACTATTATTCTCCCACCCATCTTGAAAGAGAATATCACCATCCTATTCAAACTGAAATTCTTCCACAGGTGGCAAATACTAATCTATTATCTCAGAGAAAAGGTCAGTATTCATTTGGACACTCTAACTTCAAACTATTATTCTCCCACCCATCTTGAAAGAGAATACAGGCCATGCCAATAAAATTTGCAAGCATTTTTCACTAGAAGGGTAGCAAGCGGTTATAAGAATATGGTGATTGAGTTTGTGACAGGTGAAATTTGTGCTTAGAAGTTATTCTATCCGCTATGGAAGGTTATTGCAGGCAATCACTACACTTTTGGGTACCATAATATTCAGTGCCCTGCATAGAAAGGGTGTGCGAACCATTCTAAGGGGTCACATGACAATTTGAAAGGATTTTTAACACTACAGACCCCTGGCTGCAGTTGATTAATTTATCTGAAGTTTGGCGCTGTGAAAAGAAAAGACAATGCAAGTCATGATGCTTTTGGGACATCGTGACTGGATATTGCATAAATATATTTGGCACCAGAAGTTGAAGAGCCAAATGAAGAAACTATCGTAAGTTATTTCAGACCTCTTGTTGTAGCATATGGCCATACTAGTGTGAGCAATATATGTATATGCTACATTCAAAGTGCTGTGTAAATTTATAATACAACAGAATTTCAAACAATCATGTTCTATAAGGAATTCATGCAAGATATTGTGTTAGTCTTTCCTATACAAAATTTGTGCAAACCTTCCAGTTGCAATCTGTCAAACATTTGTCAGAAATACCACAAAAATTAGCCCCGGTAATCTACAAAGTAAATTTGCAATTTATCACTTTCTTGTCAGTCAACTTGATGGATAAAAGAGGATGATAGAGGCCCCCAAATATCTCGTGTCCTCTTTCAACCATGCTTGTCTCCATCGTCAGCTTTGTCTCCTAGACTTCACAAAAATTACCTTGAAAGGAACAAATAGCAGTTTGACAGGCTTATAATACCCTAGAAAGTGACGTATTTGATATAAAGACTGTACTAGTTGTCTATGTATGTATGTTCTGAACATAGAAATCCTTTATGTGAAAGACTAGAGGCTCTGTTGGGCACCTCCAAAGCTTGAGCTAACCTTATCATAAACGCCTCTTGCTTCATTAACTTTCTTTATCTAAATAGTAACCAAGGGAAACCTTGATACATATGATTTGCTTGAAACTATTTTCTCTTCAATAGTGTTGTTGTTGATCGATATAGATGTTGATACAGAAAATTTGGTTGAATATTCATGTGGCTTTCAACACAATGGATGGTTATGATCAAAGCGTTAAATAGTTCTCCTTTTATAGAAGATAACAGGTTGAAAAACTTACAAGATATACTTGTGATAAAATTGTAATTACAAGGGGTTAGGTGTTAGAATTGTTAGCCATGGTAGTACCACCATCTATGAGCATCCTTAAACTTACCTCGAAGATCCTCAATACTTTGACCATTCAAAATGTAGAAAATCAATGAATTCATTAATGACTACATCTTGCAAATCAAGATCAAGGAAGAGTCTACAAAATGTTGCCTTGAACCCTTTTGCAACTTCAAAATCTCTATATGAGAAAACCCTTCTTGGCACCAAAACTATCTCAGCACTATGGTATTTTGGACTCAATGGAAAGGCAAGAAGATGTAGTGGGGTGGTCATAGTGTTCCATCTTACTTCAATTATTGTGTGCACTTGTTTGAAGAAAGTTTCTTGGGGCTCTTCCTCTTTTGCATTCATGATACTCATCTTCTCAATCATTGAGTTGATGCCATCACATATCCCTTCCAAGCAAGGTTTGTCCATGTCAATATAATGAATCGTGTTCAAAACCATCTTAATTAAACTAAAGAGATACTCCACAGTTCCCACCAAGAGTCATCTAAGATCATCCACTTAATATTTGTTGCCATCAAAGTGTTCCTTTGCCTCATGTAGACCAATCTTGACTAATCATTAGGCTAGAAAATGCCTCTCCAACTTTAATAAGTTGTCTCAAGACAATTGTGTTAAAGACAAACATGTCACAACAAACTATTGAAAAACAAAAAATATTAATTTTGAAAAAAAACTTTAAACAAGAATTGGAATACACAATCAAATCATGACTTAAGTAACAAAGTCTAAAAAAATCAACTTAAGTTAAACTAAAACATAAAATTTTATGCAACTTCACTTAGCTTCAGTAGCTCCAGTTTTGAAAATACTCTAAAAATGCCTTGCAGCATGTGGCGGTTGGTGATAAACATTTGGATGCCCTCAACCTTTGCATACACCTCTTTGATCCAATCAATTTTATACCCAATCTTTTGTAGCATAAGATTGAGAGTGAACCATGCAATGTGTCCAAAAGATGTCTAAATGGAGTTCCTCAAACAACAACCCGACAACTCTACAATTTTTTGCATTGTTTGTTATGGCTTGAACAATGTTATGAGATCCCACTTCCTCAATGGTTGTGATGAGAATTATGAACAACCAATTGGCCATCTTTCACTTGCCCCTCACAACTCACGACACTCAAAAAGATTACTTCTTTAGAGGACACTACTATGACATTGATCAAGGGTAGATTTTTAACAACTTTCCACCCATCAGAAGAAATGGACAATCATGTCTTGACCCATGAATCCCTCATAGCCTTCAATGAATCGTCTACAAGCTTGACCTCTTTTTACATCGAGGTGTCACACACCTTCTCAGGACTTGAGCCCTTGTACCCATTTGGAGCCTCATTAATTTTTTCTCCCATTTCTTACCAATATGATGAACAATCAAAATTGAAAACCAACCCAACTGTATAAATGCATCTTGCTATACATTGATCAACAACATCTCAAGTCTCATTTTGAAACACAATTTCCATAGGTCCCTTGGGTCTTTTGTTTGTAGCGGGTTCTTTACTTTCAAGAAGAGGCAAAAACAGCTAGTTCTTTACCACAGCATTGGGATTAGACAGGAGCATTGGGGGATTCATTCCCTTTGATCTTCTTTATGTTAAGGGGTGATTTTCTCTACAATCTACACATTCATCTACTTCCTCTTGCCCCATAATACATGTTATTACTTTCTTTGATAGCACAAGTACGCCACTCATTCTAAGGCAAGATTTGATGCCTTGTTAAGGTGTTCTACACAAATGAGCTTTCACACCCGACTTGAATATCTATAGCCCCACCTAGGACCAATTGTATCAAATCAGTATATTTCAATAGAGGAGAACTCGGATATGTTTAAAATTTAAGTCAAGTTGCGGAGCTAGAACTAGCCGCCATTGTAATTCCTAAGGCAAGATATTTTACAAACAACAAATTCAAAACAAATAAAAATTTTAAAAACACAAAATAGATATATAAAACCTAGCTTTTTTAATACATTCATAGAAGAATGAAACTTAAATAACAAAACAAAGAGTTTCTAACATGTTTGTGAAACAAAAATGGAGGAAAAAAAATAAAAAGACATACTCTTTACAATATTCTTCTATGATCTTCTTTGTGGCCAATGGACTTGACAAAGAAAATAAATAAAAGAAAACAATCAAATAGACAAACAATCTTGTCATGCAAATAGAGGTAGTGATATTGTTGGCATTCATGGGATAAGGGTGATTATAGTGATTAGGTGTAATCCTTGGGTCAGAAAGATTGTGTAGCCTTTAGTAACCAAAGTATATCCCCTCAATGTAGAAATTTTCCAAACAAGCTCTAAATTGAAACAAACTGATAAGCATGGGATACCATTTATGCATTGAACTTGACCAGCTCACAAATTCTAAAAAAGTCCAAAAGAAAGAAATTGAATACTGGGCAAATATCTGACTACCAAAAATAAGGTTCAAAAGCTATCTAAAAGATTATGTATGGTTTATACTTTCCCTCACTTTTGACCACCTTTGGCAACTTACGACATTGTGCAACTATAACCCCCGTTAATGGGTCTAGGATTGTTGATCCTCGCCAAACCTCGCGAATTGGAGTGACCTAGACAACTTCGAAGGAAGAACGGGTGAGAATAAATTTTGAAGCCTCGAAGGGCAACCTTGGGATAAGTCGGACTAGGTGTATGGCACGGGATCACGGTGGTAAGGTGCTATGGGAGAAGAGTGAGCATCTGGGAGTGACTACAAACAATGATCGAGAATTTTGCACATTACTTGGTTTAGTATTGAAAGTAAAATGTCTACATCTTGAAGGAGAGTCCCACTTAACCGTCAATGCAATTAGACAAAACATGAGACCTAACTCGAACCTCTGTAAATGGATTCATTCGGTTTGGGAGGCAACAGGTTATTTCAAAGAGTTTTAAGTTATCTCATGTTTACAGGGGAGGACAAGTTGGCCAATTCTCTGGCCAACTCAGCGTTAAGATAGCCACCCTTCAATGACTCGACACAAAGGACAATGTCATTAATAGTACAAACGTATAAATCTAGAGCATTAATTACCAAGAGAAGTTGGCAGGTTGGAATTGATGAGGGAGTATTGTTATTGATTGCTAGGTTGTGGATTCTTGAGAACCAAGTGTGTGAGGACAACCATACAATTATCAAAAGCATATAGATGGATTTCTACGACAAAGAATGGGTGTCATATTCTCTTGAAAGTAGGTGTGAGCAAAGAGAAATTACAATGGATACTCCCTTGGACTAGTCAATAAGAAACATCTAATGGCTTTCCTTGGTGAGGTGAGCAATAAGAAGCTAAAGTGCATTTTCAAAACAGCCCATGGCCTCATTATACACACTATGAAGGTCGTCTTACGAGATCAATTCATAAAATCAAACCATCAGTCTAGGGTTAATACCGATGTAGCAGCCATGTTCATAGCGACGATGTTGGATGTCGAGGAAACAAAGGCCACGACAAGGGTGATGTGCAAGCGGCTAACTTGGAGTTGTTATCTTGAAGAATTAGAAGATGGGCTAGAAAATGTGGATATTGGTTTGGGGTTTCCACTTTCAAAGGATTATTATGTGATTAGGCGTCGAGGGAAAGAAGTAGACAAATACCCCTTAATCCACTCCCTTGAGCCTTTCCTCCTACCTAAAAGAAAGGTGGTTGTGAAGAAGTGTGTGATGTTTCTAAATAAAATATTTGATTTGGTGCTAGAACGGGGTGTGAGTTCGTTGCAGAAGTACTTGAAAGAGGAAGGTGTCATGGAGATGAAGAAAATCCGTCTAGGGAGGACATAAAAGAAGATCCAAAGCCTAAGAATGCGGCCAAGAAGAGGATTGTCATAGAAGACCAAGCGCAATGCAGCCCAAAATGTGTGGTGAAAGCCCAAATGGAGGCTTGGAGGGGCACTCAATCCAGTGTATGATTTTAAGTGTCTTTTGCGACTCTTTCTAGTGATATGAAATACAATCAATTAATGTAAAAATACCTTTATATCAATACAATGGGTGCAGCCCCTATGCTACCATTCAACGATCAAAAAAAATATTGTGCAATTATAAGATTTAATGATAGATATCCTTTCCCATGTCAAGTAACCAAAGAGCTTAAAACAAAATATGTTGAATAAAATCATTCTCATAACCTTTCTTGCACACATGTACCTTATTTGAAAATGAGCCCCATTCTCATATCCCACATCTCCTAGTGACTAATGTTGTTGCACACAACTTCAAATAAGTGGGCAATAAACAGAAAATACTACCCATTTATTTGTCTATCAATCTAATCTATATGTTTGTAAGTTCAACATTCTCATTATCCGGTCAAGCAAATTCTCTTGTTGGGTACATACCACGTAGAAATGTGATTATAATTTATACAGATGGATAGATAGATCTTTTAACATCCACAAGGTTATCAATAGCACATTGACAATGAATAATGAAAGCAATTAAATTTTTGAATTTTAGCATTTGTTACTTGGTTTGACTCTCCTGTGAACTATCAATTCAACTCTAATGTCGTGTATTACGGATCTATACTCTCTATGATGAATGCCTTATCAATGTTATCATATAAATATTTGAAATTCCCTACATTATTTAAAACTTCTCTGTTTTTTATATAGACATCCCCTCAACTAGTCTTGAAAAAATCCATCCTGAAACACATTCCCCTGTCCTTGTCCCAGAAACTTGGTGGAACATAGGGAATCAAGTCATTTATATGTAAATTGTACAGAAGTACCCAAAATAAACTAGCGTCCTTGGGAAAACACGAAAAAGAATATTAGGAATTGTTTTCACACTCAAATGAACAGATCTATTGGTTCAATTCAATATGTTCTATGTTAAATTTTGAAATGGAAAACTCATTAGAGACGGCATAGGAAACATCACAGTACAACAACGCCCACCTAGGAAAAAGTCAGAGATTTGAAACCAAATAAAAATGATCGTACATTTCTCTTTAGATATATTTAAACATGCAACATCAATGTCCATTATTTGCAGTTATGTATAATATTAATACTAGATGGTAATCCCTATAAGGTTGAATCAGTGATCCATAAGTACATGTCCCCCCAAGGCCCCCTGTTTCTAGGACAAGGACATCTCCAGGATGGGGGGATGGCAGGGGGGCATCCCCCCATCCCCACCACTACCACCAAGGCTTGGGGAACAGCCCAAGGACGACAAGGACGATGGGACATCCCAAAGATGCCCAAGGGTCTCACATCCTAAGTGTCACAAAAAGTGTTTTATTTTTTTGTTATTTTTTTTCAATATACCATCTTGGGGATTTCAATGGTGATGATCTTCATTCTTTCTTTACTCTTTTCCTCTAAAAATAAATTCAAGCACATAGCCCCTGAACCCCCACTTCTGGCCCGCGCAGAGACAAAACATTTCCCCCACACCCCTTCTATCGTTGGGTTTTTACTTTTGAATTCAGTGTTCATTGTTCATTTTTATTTTTTAGGCTGAAACTATGCATTTTTATTGTTAAAGTAGGCTGCAACTAGGTATTTTTAGGCTGAAACTTGTGTACGAAGAGAGTCCAGCAGCACAATAGGATGTAGAGACAGAGAAGCCAGCACAAATTGATGAGGATGCTACAACTTCAGATGCATGGCTGGTTGGTGTTAGTTTAGCAGAGCTTGACCATGAGGAGTCCAGTAGTTCCAGTGACACAGAGGAGTTTGGAGATGATTAGAGGCCTCCCTTCACTATATTTTGACATTTTGTGCTTATTTTGATATCATGCTACTCATTTTAATCATCTTTATGAAATTTTTGATACAATAGAAATCTTCAATTTGACATTTTAAATTTGTCAAATTTTATTTAGAATTCAAATATTTAAGATTTTAGTGTTTATTATTTGCTTACTAATTTGGCAAAGCTTCATTTGAAATGTGATTCTTGCACATCTTTCTATAACTAGTTTTGCAAATACTATATGTATTTCAGCACCGTCACCCCGACGTCATCCCCGAAACCCATCCCCCATCTCGAAGCTTCATGGAACACTAAAGTCAATAGGATACATGTGATTACTTACTTATTTTAATTTTCATAGATATGCAAATCCACATTCAGGGAATGAGGGACGTAATTAGTCAACCATATATCCATGCAATGGTACAAAAACAATAAACAGTTAGCAACTATAACAGAATATGGGAGAGAACATAAATATTTAATGAGTGCAATCGTCTCTAAACAATAAAATAGATTAAAAAAAAACTCTCAATTAATCACAATGTATGTCAAAGGAAGGTCCCAAGGAAAAACTACAAAGACCTAAGGAGAGCTCTCACCATAAAATCAAAACATATAAGCACAACATATAAGAAAATGTCATGTCCCCTATTTCTTCAAGTGTTGTCAGCCAAGGGTGTTTGGGGGGCTCCTTCAAGAGAAAAGAAAATTTGAATTTGTATTTTGGAGGGAATGTGAGCACTCACTTTCCTATTTAAACCTAAGTCAAGTTTAGTGAAAGCATCCAGTTTGTATAATATTATTCCTTAAACAGATCAGACTTCCTGTTCATCTGTCATTGGATATTGGAGGATGAAAAGCACCTAATCTCCACAGCTGGCTAGTGGACGAAAACATCTATCCAATGTTAAGCAATTCTACTCAAGAATTGCGTCTAAGCTTCATTGACTTGCTGTTTGGCCGACTCCTGTCAACACCTGTTTGTCTGAGTTAGGCAGCCGTCCCTTAATGCCTAAGGATTGTAATTCGATTGTAATTTCTATAACACCCCCTTTGTTGTGAATTTGGTATACATCTGATAATAATATTGTAATCATTCTAGCAACTGAGTTACTGTAAATGTGATCTTCCACTACAATAAGAGGAATAAACAATTGTTGTGGATTGATGTTCATTTGCAAGGGTTTACAATTTATTTCTGCATATTCCATTAAGATTATCATCTGTTGGGATAAACCTGATTTGAAATAAGATAAAATCATTAGCATCCATCTGCATATTCTGTTAATCTTATCATCTGTTAGGATAAACCTGATTTGAAATAAGATACAACCATTAGTATCCTGTAAAGCAAAATTAAATTGAAATATTGAACATCCCTAATTGGGGATATTACAGAAAAGAATAGTCCTAGGCATATATAGGCTTGTGCTAGTCTACACTCCAACACGCGATAGATGTAACTCCATATTTAGGAAAAGAGATGCTCATATGATCTAATCCATGGTGCATGCCATGGAAGCAACTTTCCATGTAGCGTTATGTACAGTGGACCTCAGATATAGAGAAGAATACAGTGTATTCGAAAAATAAAATGAGTACAGGACAAAAGGAGACAATTACATATCTAAAATAAATATAATTTATATAATAAAAAACAAATGCAGAGAAGAATACAGTCTATTGAAAAAATACAATGAATGCAGGACAAAAGAAGATATTACATATCTAAAATATAATAATTTATAGAAGTATTAACAAACACATAGATAGTGTTAAAGACAATAGAAAAAAATTTAAGAAGCATATGGCAGATTTATGGTTATTTATGCCTTTAAAAAAAGTAAATTCTATATTTTTTCACATCCCCACGCTTCATTCGCATTTTTATACAATGGACTAATAACATTGAAAAAGGTATGGTGGATATTTATGCTGAGAGGCATTTTATAGTTGCATTATGTTGAAAAGAGCCCATGTGGATAAAAACTCAGCATGTGATTTAATTTGACATCTTAAGGAAAGTCAAAGCCCATGGCTAGTGTTACAACAGCAGTCGGCATCACAAATCAAGCTGTGCTCGTAAATCTATTCGCTACCCTCTCACATCTATTAACACAAAATATTCTTGGCCCTGTAACTGACGAGAGTGGAAGAGATAAAAGGAAGAAGAAATTGTTGGCAAGGTTGTATTGCATTTCCTGTTGATATTCACAAGGGTGTATTGCAGTGCTCTGCCAATCTGTCCCATGTTGTCAATGGCTGTTTAAGTTGCTCCAATCCCACAAGTTGCTTCTGAAAAAAGGATTATCACGTCCATAATCACTAGAGCTTGTGGTATGGTGAAATTGATTCCCCTTGCTTGGCCTTTGATTGTTTTTACTTGAAGGGATATCACAGATTTGGGCATCTCATGACTGCTGCACTTGATTGCCATGTCTGCAGGTTCAGTCTTTTTTTTCTCTTTTTTCTTAACCACAATCATAACCATTAGAAAGCCAGCTAGGACCAAAGCTATGTAGAGAAAACTGTAGAAGCACTTCAGTTCATTCTTCTCTGAGACAGTTTTTGTGGGTGTGATTTCTCTCCTGCACAAAAAGCATGTACCATTTTATGGCCTTCAATCCAACTAAATCCAGACATCTTTTTTAATTTTTCTATCTTTCATCAATCTCTTTACCATTTGAACTTCAGCCCACCTTCCAACTGCTGCATAGATCTTTAAGAGAAGAAAAAAAGTAACACCATTTGCGGGATCGAGCTCCAAAAGGAGAGCTTCTGTAAATACTCCCAATCCCATATTCTTATGTGATCTACAGGCACTAAACAAACTTGTCCACACAGTCACCATAGATTTAATTAGTGTTTTGATGATAAAGTTTATAGTTTCCTAGAGATAGCCAACACGGCAGAGAAGGTCAACCATGCACACATAATGATGAATATGTAGGCATAAAACAATAAGAGTCACTCATGCAATTGAAGTGTTTACAGCCTATTGTAATATGTTAGACTGATATTAGATTAGTGTTTGATTATTTTAAACATTCAATTTTATATAATATTATGCTTTATAATCACTGTCAATTTATCTTTTCTGTTAATTTAGCTCTTCCCAGTATCATTGCAGTATCATTGTTGATGGTTAAGTCGGTAAATGATTCATTTGATTGAAATTTGGTTTTTAAATATCGAATTGCTTAATATGAACATTAATTCATGGTGTTTAGTGTGAGGTTGTTCTTTTTAATATTTTAAAATTTGATATCTCTCACCATCTTTCACAGACTTTAAATATAGATATGCCAATGTATTTCAATTGAATTTTGTAACCTCGGTAATGCAAATTCAGATACATTCATAACAAAGCATTTTTTTATTTAATCAACTAAGAAGGTTACAATGCTGAAGGTAAATATATGCCCCAAGTTGACCTAGAGGGTTTTCCTAAAGGAGAAAGAAATGGTTCAATGGGGCTTCAAGGATGACGGCTAGTAAGGCGTCTCTAGTCGACCAAGATCCTCTTCAACATAAGTATGATAAGCAGTGAAGCTGAATGCCTTAATGCAAAAGGTTGGATGTCATCTCTATCTAATGTGGAGAATCGGGTGATGCGGACAATGGGGCGTTAGTGATGAAGCCCAAAAAATTGGACGGTGGCTCTAGTTGACTAACCCTTTATAACAGAGATGAGTAAAGCAGTGGAGCCAAATGCCTTGCTTCAAAAGGTTGAACGTTGTCTCCAGCTGAGAGTGGATTTGTAATGATTATCGCACTGATACCAAAGGTTGGATGTCAGCCCTCAGTGTGCAACTGGATCTTCAATATGAGCAAGTGGGTCTTCAATAGAGGCAAGTGGATCGGTAGTGATCATTTCCATGGTGCCAAAAACTGGATAGACTAGTTCATAGGTGGTTCTACACTAAAGATTTGGATAGTGGTTCTAAAGGTTGGATGTAAGCCGTATCTTAAGTTGCAGGTAAACGGGTTGGCCATAATAAGCCCTGACGCCGATTGTGGACGTTTCACATGATTTCTTGACCTCGATGAATTATGTCAGGAAAGGAAGAGATGGACCATTTTCAAACTCCACAATGCAGGTCTAATTGCTAGCCGATAAGAACTTATCCTAAAGAAATTTAAAATACCTGGAAGTCAGCAAGGACAGAATGTGCAGTGAACTCAAAAGACGGGTTGCAATCGCCTGTTCAACATATTTCCATGCCATGGGCTCATTGTTGCCCCAACACAAATGAGATACCAGCAATTGACCCAATTCCACACTGGGTATCTCTAAACCTGCTCCTACCAGGCACTTGCTCACTTCGACTGCCCACAACAGAGGCGGATCTTTCTGTGCTTGTGCAACTTTTGTCAATTCTAATACCAGTTGCTGCCATTGCCGTGGAGAAGAAACCTTCTCCATCTCCTCTGAATCCATATTTCCCACACCAACAACGGCTAAAATTCGGTCCCCTCGCAATCTAGACCCAACATGGCTGTTTTTTCACCAGTGCATGAATGTGGAGGAAAAGCTACGGTACCCACAAAGCCCAAGAGGCAAGCAGAAGCCAAATGTTCGGTGGAAGGACTTCTTCAAACGTTTTAAAATTCTCCAAATTAAGACCAACTTCAACCAAAACGAAATGGGCACGTCCAAAAGTAAACCATATACTTATGCATGTGCAATAGTGAAGTGCGGCCAAACCAAAAAGAATTGTAGTCCGGACGAGAGACAAACACAGCAGTATGAATAAGGCAAAAGCCCCCATGACTATAGGCAATTATGAGGTCGGCAAAAATGTTTTTTTTTTTTTTTTTTAATTTTTAGGTTTCTTTATAGTCTACAATATTAGCTATATATTTTTGGTTTACATAAGATAATCATGTGGTGACAGCAATATGGCAATGTCTATGCAAGGATGTACCATTGACTGATATTTTTAATTAATTAATAATTAAAAATATTTGTATTTTTATTTTAAAGGTTAGAATTTTTGATTAATTTTAAAATTAAAAATTAAAAATTAAAATAAAATTATTTTTAATTTTTAATTAATAATTTATTTTTTGTCAAAGGTGCATCCTCATCCCTACATAGTCATTTCTTAGCAATATGGGACTACCATGTACTCCTTGCGCTCCTTGCGGGAGGCACCTAACCGTGCTAAAACAAGGCGTATATACCCTACCCCATTGTAGGATTTGAAACTTGTGACCTCTCTTTCAAGAGCACAAATTGATTTTACAATTTGATTATATTCAAGACCGGAATTTTATTAGTCTTCTTTTCAATTTTATTCAATAAAAAATATCATTCTCTCTAAAGAAAAAATATTTAGGATGTAATATTACTATGAAATAAATAAAAGCATGCACCTACTTTTTCTCCCCCATAATATTTCAAATTTTATTATATTTGGGGAAATAAAGTTTGGACATAAGTACACATGAGACCAAGTAATATTTTATTTTTTTTAAATATTTAAGTAGTTAAAATTTTATGAAATTAATATAGAGAAGTATTCATTTTCTAGGTTGAAGTTTTAACTATCATTTAGAAGTTCTTGGTCATCAAGAATTGACTATTCTCTAGTTTTTGCATTATTAATTCTAAGTTGCTACTTTTCAAATTGTTGAATATAGTTTCATCATGAGGTGGAATGGCCAAATCAAGGTATAGGAAATTCTCATCCTAATTAACAATTGCCTCATGTCCATGTCACTAAGACAATACAAAGGAAGGGTGACTAGTCAACGGAGGAGAAGACAACCTAATGTGACAACTGGAATGCTTTTATTGATTGTTATTATTTATTCTCGACCCCTTAGATAA
Organism: Thuja plicata; assembly: GCA_018584345.1. Classification (NCBI taxonomy): domain Eukaryota; kingdom Viridiplantae; phylum Streptophyta; class Pinopsida; order Cupressales; family Cupressaceae; genus Thuja; species Thuja plicata. The sequence goes on along the minus strand of MU225176.1, from coordinate 307,845 downwards.
AGAACAAGCTTGGGCATGAGGAATGCAAGTTAAGTGGAACCATTTCCATAATGCAAGTGTATTAACTCGGTGATAAAAAAGAATATGTATATATAAGTAAATTCCATGTCCACTTTGTTGACCTAGACTTCAATTTACAAATGAACATCACAATTGATTTAATTGATTTTGCATATATTGAAAAATGCTTATCAATAGAAACATTCAAACAAAAGATAATTGTTTTATCTTTCCAACTAAAACAAAATCATGAATCCAAGTCTATATACAGTAAGCTCTAGAAAAAATTAAAATAAATATTCAATGGCCTATATTTTAAGAGAAATAATTTTTATTTTATTTTTTAAAGATAAGTGAACTTATTTTTTAAAGATAAGTGTTGTCATATGGGGACAACTCCCTTCATTAATAAAAATAAAAGTTACACAAAGTCTAATACATGGGATGGAAGAATGCAACTCCCTCGCAAATATTTATTGGCCTTGCTACTAAGGCATCAATAAATACATTGTTGTTTGCGGGGATAAAACTTAGAAATTCACTTTGACTATTCTCCTTTTCTAGTCCCTTTCTAAAGATCTTTCACCCTTTCTGAAATTTTGTCTTCTTTCCTTCAATGTTGAGATCCTACACCCCTAGTACCACATTGGAACTCATAGTGACAGAGATCGTGTCCACTGCTTGTTGCAAAATATCCTGATTAGTTTAGACAGTGATTTTTTCTACCAAATAAATGCCTCATAATAGATACGTCGTAGCATAGATAAAAGGGATGAAAAAATTTATAAATTTATTCGTCATAAATGCACCCTTCCAGCCATATACCAAGAGTTGTGATCTTATGGAAATTGAGAGAAATAAATTTTAAAAAGATGTACTTTACTAATAAATTAGACATAAATATCATTTTATTTTATTGGTTTACCTTAACAATGTGAGAAGAAAATTTATCTAACTATGATAAATGCACCATGGTGTGGTCAAGGAGAGGTTGTAGCAATGGTGACATGGATAAGGTGGAAGAGATTATTTTGATGTGATGATCAAGGTTAGGAAAAAAAATGTGGCTAACTAGATGTAATTCTCATGTTACAATTCTAAGAGGCATGGTGTTGTGTTGGATGGTGCAATTAAGGACAAGGCCCATTTCAAAAGGACTTTCTTTGATTGAACAAGCCAAAGATAATTAATTTGATGAGACACAACAATAACAATTTTATGGAGGACAAGGGATGTTGTGGCTTTTTCAAAGTGACAAAATGTATCTAACTCATTTCATGGCTATAGGGATTTTTGCAATTAACAAAATAAATAAAACAAAAAATTTGTAGATTAGTTACTATGGTGGACACACACTAAGCCAAGGTTGGAGTTTCAAAAAAATCATGGGGGATGTATAGTGAAGGAATATTTCCAATTTCTAATGGTGGAGAAATTTGAGTGAATAAGAGGGCAACCAAGCTTGTGTCAAAAGGACTTTAGTCTTGTAATAAAGTGTTATGATTTGGTTTCCTCGTCATGGGGGATATCCTATTCTTTTTGGTGAAATAAATCTTAAAAATTATTCTCCTAAATGAATGTGTTAGTTAATTACATCTCTACGGAAGTAAGTATGGGTTCCTTTTTAACGTGTTTGTGTAAAAGGAACTAGTTTGATGAGACCAAATAGGGTATGGGATAAATGTAAGATGATATTGAGTGTCCTTCTTTGTGTATATTACATAAGGGTTTCTTGTTATTATAATTTTAGATGGAGGATCAAACCTGTATTTGCAGGGATTGGCCCTTGGTTTTGCCATGGAATAGATTTATATGTGTATCCTTGGAATCCTTATTTATCCATGAGATAAAATTTATTGTTAGGGCTCCAATTTGGATTTCCCTTTATAGGCCTATAATAGACTTTAGAAATGTAGCATTGATCAATAATCTGTCTATAATAACGAGTGATTTTGTTAAGACTAACCTTGAAAATGATGGGTTCAAGATAAAGTATGGTAGGGTCTATCTATGTGGGCATATACCGAATTATAACTCACTCTATTTGCATTTTGGCTTCAACATGCAAAATTTAAAGGTTTGTATTTGTAATGCTTTTATTGTAAAGAGATTAGGCATGAGTCAACTAAGTGTTCCCCCTTAAGTTGTTGCTATCCTATGTAACCCATTTGAAAATATGAATTATAAAATATGGTAGGTTGGATGAAGATTTATGTTGAGGAACCATGGTTTTTCTATAGTAGTTCAAGAGGAAGGTGTGTGTTTCCCTGAAAAAGAGGCCTTGAGCTTGTATATTTAGAAGCACTTCTATCAAGACCTCTACAATACAGAGTCAAGGTTTTGAGAGAAGGAATCCAACATAATAAAGAGGAATTTAACTCAAGTGTTGGGTCTTAATTTGTAGCAAAAGAAAGGTTGGTATATAGGGGCACTTCAAGATAATCCTCCAACTTTTGAATGTTTGGAAATCTCTAAGGGAGTTTGTACTTTGTAAAAGGTTGTATTTTATGAAACACTCAACAAAAGAGAAGATATAAGAGTATATAGGATGATAATACTTAGTAATGAGGTAAATCAAGGAAACAACCTCCAATAGTCTTATAATAAGAATAAAACAATAAAATTCGTGTTAGTTACTACCTATTGTTTTCATTAGAGTGTAGTCATTTACATCCTTTTATCAACGTAATCTACACACTCAACTTAATTCAATGTGTGTAACACAATACTTATATGTAGCCATATGTAACCTAAACCTTATGCATTTGAATATAGTTGTTACACAATGTTGTGTATTATTGTTCATAAGCATATTTTGGCCTTGCACATAGATGCACAAGCAAATATTTATTCAATTTGTATATATACAACATGTGAAGCAACACACGTTAATAATTAAGGTGTCATAACCATAGTCTTTCCTACCATTGTATTTATTAATTTTAATTTCTTGATTGTAATTTCTTTCTCGTCATATTTTCTCCTCTAGTGTGACTTGACACGGTGAGTTGTCTTCACATTGTGAGGTGACATGGAAGATGATAAGAATGTATTTTGTCTTTGTATGTGCAAGTATTCATCACACTTTGGTAGAGATATTTTCCCATGTATTGACATCTTAAAGACCTATGTAAGTCATTATTTTATGACATATTCTTATAACAGGTTATGATGAATTTCTATGACATGTTGGACATATTGGACATAATGTTGTCATTAATGTCAAGGTATTTTGAAGTTGCTACAACAAGAAAATCATTTGAAATACAGGGTTAAGAATGTTAAATGGTTATTTTATTGTTATCATTATGCTCTTCTTTTAGTTTTTCTTGATTGTATTTCATATGTGTTATTGTTTGGAAGTATATGTAGTGTGTTTTGGAGGTTTGGATCTCAGAAACATGATGGAGGAGTTATTTTAGAGGTCCCTTCTCATTCAATTCTCCAATATCGATCTAGGGGTGTTTAAATATATCTGAGATAAAATTAGTCGGTTTGAATGTTGTCTTTGAAGGTTGATTTTTGGAAATTTTTGGGTCTAACTCCATCAAAAGTTACTATCTTGGTTCAAATGTATCCTACCTTGTTCTAATATATTCTACAATCCTAGGCTTAAACTTGGGAACGTTATCTAACTAAATATTTGTAGAGATCAATTTCTATTCTAGTTCAAATCAATATTAGGGTAAGTGCAAGAAGTTGAGTCCACTTTTGGTGGAAGTTTTACACTTAGTCAATTTTGCAAAAAAATGCTCAACGAAACAAGGTCGCTCAAAAAAATAATGGGGTCACATTCAACTTCGGGGTCTTGAGCCTAAAACTAGAATGGGTTCACATTTGTTGACGAGACACCAAGCCTAGATTTATGGAATGCGACCTTGTATAGAACAAGATCGCATTCTAAACAGGGTCGCATTTTCTAAAAGTATTTATTTTTTTAGAAATTGGGGAGGAGGATCATTTTCACAGAATGTGGCCCTGTTCCTGATCATGATCTTGCTCTCCTTCTGGCCCTAACAAGGCCTAGGTAAGCAAAAAAAATAGTTTTCATTAGTATTTTTGTGTTTTTTTGTAGTTTTTTGTAGTTTTTTGTAGTTTTTGTTAGTTTTTATTAAAAAAGTAGTTTGTATATGTATTAATACTTGGGTTTGTTGTTTAAATGTAGAAAAAATAGGTTGTGTTTTGTATTTATATTTTTCATGTATTTTGTAAATATATGGTTAATTTTTTTGTTTTCGTTGTTTTTACTTCGTATATTAATTAGACTTTTTATTTTACATGTAAAAATGTAGAAACCCTATACACAAAATGAACAAAAAAACATACAATAGAAACACAAAATAAATGAGAAACCTAGAATAGAAACCTTAAACAAATAACCTATAATACAAACCCTAAATGAATAACCGAGAATACAAATCCTAAGTGAATAACCTATACTATAAACCCTAAACAGATAACCTCTGGAATAGAAACCCTATATACTTCAACATCATTTAAAATCTTTCTATAAAATTCAATTTGGGTTGTGTCTAATAGGTGTTTTGGATGAAGATCATGAATTTTGGAGTTCACTCTTAATTTAAAAACGTCTCTAGCATTAGATGATGCCCTTGTATTATCATGCAAATATTTTTCAAGCAAAGATTTGATTTTAGGATTCAATTTCATGTTAGATCTTAGGAGTCTGTCACTAAAACTCCAATATTGGTTCATTGGATCATTTTTAATACTTACTCTTACATTTGTTGCTCTTACCAATGTTTCAGGATTCATGTTTAAAATTCCACTAATGTTTCTTACCATTCTTTTATCCAAAGTTGTTTTATTGACTATAGTAGTTGTTATAGCTCATCATGTTGCATTGTTATCTTTAGATTGACTCTTTTTCCAATATACTCAATGTCACTAGTAATAGTGAATATAGCATGTTTAAACAATTCATCTTTTTTATTTTATTTTTACATAAATGCCTAGTTTTTTCATTACTTTTCTCATTTTCTAAATTCTCATTGATTGAATCGCAAGTTGCCATTGAAATTCTAGTTTTTTTTATTAAAAAAATCCTTGTATAATTTATTGGCATACATTCTTATTTTTCGTCAAGATATCTTACCAAGAAGATCATCTAAATCATTATTTTCAATTTTGAAAAAATCATTTGCATTATCAACATCACAAGAATTTTCATTTACACCATTTTCACAAGGATTTGCATTTTCATCAATGCAAGGATTTTCATTTTCAATAACATTAGGATTTTCATTTCAACAAGGGGAAGATTTTCATTTTCACTAACACAATGATTTTAATTTTGAACAAGGGGAGGATTTTCATTTTCAAGGTCTCTTTCAAAAACTATGTTAGGAATTGAATCAATTTTAACATCGGTATATGCAATAAATCAGCATAAAGGGTATCATCTATAATCACATTTTCCATAGCATTCAAAGGTCCATTTGAAGATGTACTTGGAATCACGTCTATTTTCATATTTTCTACATCATTGAAAGGTGGATTCAAAGACATACTTGGATTATTATATTAATCATATTATCTTGTGTATTCACCTCTTTAAGATTTGCATCTTCTACATCCATTTGTATCCCCCATGGTATATTTAGTGTTTTTCTCTTCAATTTTTATGGATCCAGATGCTTCACTATTATTCATGTTTCACATCCTCATTCTTCTATCTTGTTGACATTTGACCTCCTTCTCTCTTTCTACTTTGATTTCCTCGGGGGTCATAACCCTCCTTTATTTCCTCTTCTAATGTTGTTTGGATTTCATGATTAACAAATTTTGAATTACAATTGAATTCAAGCACAAAAAATGTTCCCAATGGTTGAATCCTTCCAAAATGTTCTCAATGATTGAATCCTTCCAAAAGCGAATACAATTTAAGAAGACAAGAAACAATAAAATGTTGCAAAAAATATTGTTATCGGTCGTACATAAGGACATGATTATGCAGGAGCATCTTGGGATCTTGACAATCTTGCATCAACCAAAAATATTTGTTTTCCTATTTTATCAATTTCGGTGTTTCTTTTTGTGATCATTCTATGCATTTTCTTGGAGGTAGCGATCCTTCTAGTGTGTTTGTGGCTTCATCCTTGTCACCCTCCTTGAATTGTGCATCATTTGGCTACTTTGTGTTCGAGATCTTTCAGATTCTCATTGAGAATGTCTTGTTCTTCATGTTTCTGGCTAGTCTTCGTGTTTTCCAATCTCACAAAGGTTTTTCCTGATTGGTGAAGCTTAATGGCTCATTTTGATGATGTTACATTTTTGGTTGACCTACTTGAGGGATCACATTTCTTATTCCACTCATTGGATGAAGATCCTTGTGATTTTGGGTCCTGACCTATCTGTGCAAAATATTTTTTTCATTGGGAAATGTAATCTTTCATGGTCGACCTGATGTTTGTAAAGGACTTATATACTCTTGTAATTATTTTCCATAGGACATAGGAGAGAGAGACAGAACAAAATAGTAGCTTAGCACTTGTAGGATTATGATCAATAGATTGGACAAAAGAAAGTACCTACTGAATGTTCGTGTAGTTGTTGTTGATTGCAGATGGTATAAAAAGATAACCTATTGAAGGTTATAATCAGGCATGTATGTATGGAAAGTATCACAGCTTGCAGTTGTTCTTATAACCGATCATTCAATAATAATAAGGTTGATCTTGCATTCATTTCCTCTTATTTTATTTGTTCCATTGTGTGACTCTTGATGCAAGGATTGGTTGGACTTAGTGAGTTCCCACTGTCCTTGGTTGTGTCAAGTGGTATCAGAGCAAGGTTTTTGCAACCTAGGGTTTTATTTTGGGGTTGTGAAAGAGCGGATCTAACCTATAAGTACCAAAAGATTGTGAAGATGGCCAAGAGGAATGCTAGAAGTGGAGCAAGGAATATAGATCTAGTTATCTTGGGTTTGTTGACACAAATTTCTGCTAGATTAGAAGCGGTGGAAACTGCTCAGGGGAGAGGACAACATATAGAAGATACGAGTGATGAAGAAGGAGATGAAAAGAATCAGGATCAAGCAAGGGAAGGAGAGAACAATGAGGCACAACTAGAGTTGAATTAAGAAGAGGATAGGTTCATTAGAGCCTTGACTAATGTTAATAAGAAATCTCATTTTAATCCACCTAATTATCATGGAAACCTGGATTTAGATGAATTGATAGATTGGATTACAAATATGGACAAGTACTTTGAACTTGAAGGAACTAATGAGGAAAAGAAGGTAAAATATTCTTGTACCTATTTAAAAGTACATGCATCCTTATGGTGGGAACATTTACAAATAGATCGATAGAGAAGAGGTAAAGATAAGATCAAATCTTGGGATAGAATGGTGAATAAATTAAAGGCTAAGTTTTTTCACTAGAGATTACCATGTAAGTCTATTTTGGAAGTTGTAGAACTTGAAGCAGAAGGACTTAAGTGTTAAGAGTTACACTAAGGAGTTTTAAAAGATGAATATCAGATTTGGTCATGTAGATGATGAAGCTTAATAAGTTTCTTGTTGCCTTAATGGATTAAGGGTCTCAATACAAGATGAAATCAGTCTAATACATATTAGGAGTGTTGAAGAAGCTTACAAGTGGGCTTTGAAGGCTGAACAAAAGTTAAAATGAAGGCATGAGAAAAGGCAAATAGGTAGAGGAGGAAGATTTCAGAGAGGTCGATCCAGTACTAATGATGGAGGCGGTAGATCTTTTGCAGATCAAGGTAGGAATGAGTCAGAACCAAGGATAATGATCATTATAGGAGGAATAATAGGAGTTCTTATCATGGTGAAGGACATGGTAGTGGCAAAAGAAGGAAGTTTAGTAGAGCTTGTTTCAAATTTGGTGAAGCGGGGCACCGACCCTTTGAGTGCAAACAAGGCAACTGTGAGAAGAAGGAAGAAGGTAGTAGGCGAACAACATTTGTAGATAATGAGTCCATTGGATCAGTAAACAACAATCAAGCAAAGGAAGAAGAAACCTTTATGACTTGGAGAATCATATATCATAAAGAACATGAGAAGGATTCTTTATAGAGAGATTTTATTCAGAACCAGATGCAAGGTACAAGACTGGGTGTGCAATGTTGTCATAAATAGTAGCAGTTCTATTAATCTTGCCTCGAAGGAATTGGTTAACAAACTGAAGTTGCAGAGGTTTAATAATCCTAAAACCTATTAGATTGCATGGATACAAGATAAACACGAGGTATTGGTAAGTGGACAATGCCTAGTTAAATTAAAGATTGGGAAGTATTATGATGAGGTTTTGTGTGATATTATGCCTATGGATGTGTGTCATATGTTGTTGGGTAGACCATGGCAGTATGATAGGCAAGCTATACATGATGGGAGGAAGAATTTATATACCATTATTGCTAATGGAATGAAGCAAAATTTGTTACCTTTAGATGAACCTCTTAAGAGTAAAGTGTGTACTAGTGCAAGGATTTGTTTAGTGGATGGAATAAAGTTCTTGGATGGCATGAGGCATGATAATGTGTGTTTTTCTTTAGTACCCAAGAAGTCTATGGAGATTGTATCAGGAGAAGAAATCCCAAAAGAAGTCACTCGATTGTTGAATGAGTATGCAAACATCATATCAGATAGTGTCCCTAATGGATTACCACCTGTGAGGAGTATTAACCATTGCATGGATTTGATACCAGGGGATAGTTTGCCTAAAAAATTATCCTATAGGATGACACCAACAGAGAATGAATAACTCAATAGGCAAGTGCAAGATTTTTTGAAACGGGGATTGATTAGAGAAATTCTGAGTTTGTGTGCAGTGCCTGCAATGTTAGCACCTAATAAAGATGGACAATGGAGGATGTGTACTGATTCTAGATCCATTAATCAGATCACAATCAAGTATCGGTTTCCTTTGCTAAGGATGGATGATCTGAGAGATTGTTTGAGTGGAGCTGGATATTTTATCAAGATAGATTTGAAGAGTGGATATCATCATATCAGAATCAAAGAAGGTGATGAGTGGAAGAATGCATTCAAGACAAATGAAGGATTGTATGAGTGGTTTGTAATGCCCTTTTGGATTGTCGAATGCACCTAGTACTTTCATGAGGTTAATGAATGAAGTTCTAAAGAAATTCTTAGGTAAGTTTATCATTGTGTATTTGGATGATATCTTGTTTTTCAGTAAGAGAAAAGAGGAGCATTTGATGCATGTTAGATAAGTATTGCAGTGGTTAAGAGAAGAGAAGTTACTAATCAACATCAAGAAGTGTACTTTCATGAAAGAAGAATTAGTATAAATGGGATTTGTAATATCTAATGAAGGGTTGAAGATGGATCCTGAGAAAGTGAAAGCCATTGTTGAGTAGCCTACACCAAAGAATATTGGAGAGGTAAGATCATTCCATGGGTTGGATAATTTTTATCAAAATTTCATTACAAACTTCAGTTCAATCTATGGACCGATGACTGAAACAATGAGAGGAGATAGGAAGGAATTTAAGTGGACACATGGAGCACAAAGGAGTTTTGAATTGCTGAAGCAAAAGGCGAGTGGACAGTCGATGTTAGCTTTACCTAATTTTAATAAGGTATTTCAAGTAGAGTGTGATGCCAGTGGAAATGCAATTGGAGTTGTCTTGAGATAAGAAGGGATGCATGTTCTATGATTTAGTGATAAGTTGAATGATGCCAAAATAAGGTGTTTAGTGTATGATCCAAAATATTTTTCCATAATCCAAGCATTGAAGAAACAGAGACATTATTTGTTACTCAGGGAGTTTGTATTGTATACTGATCATCAAGCATTGAAGTACTTGAACAATCAAGGTAAGTTAAATCAGAGACATATGAGATGGGTTGAGTTCATACAGAGCTATACATTTGTGTTGAAACATAAGAGCGGTGAAAAATAGAGTTGTTGATTCCTTGAGTAGGAGAAGAGATTTGTTACCTGAAATTAAGATAACAATATTGGGTTTTGACGAGTTAAAAACATTATATGAGGATGATCCAGACTTCACTAAACCATGGAAACCTTGTAGAGAACCTATTGTTGCAAAAAAGAGTAAGTGGTTAGATTGGCACTTGTGTATGAGGTAGTCACTTATGTATACCCATAAGTTCTATGAGAGATAATCTCATTAAGGAGAAACATAGTGGAGGATTCACAAGACATTTTGGCATTGACAAGACAATAGCTTTGGTAAATGAGCACTACTTTTGGCCACAAGTTTAGAAGGATGTGTGGAATTGTGTTAAGGGTTGTAAGGTGTGTCAAGTTGCAAAGGGCAGTAGTCAGAATGTAGGATTACATATGCTTTGACAGTAGCTGATAAACCATGGGAAGAAGTCAACGTGGATTTTGTGCTTGGTTTTCCAAAGACACAAAGAGGTTATGATTCAATTTTTGTGATTGTAGACAAATTTTCCAAAATGACACATTTCATTCCTTGAAAGAAGACTATAAATGCAATGCATGTAGCTAATTTATTTTTCAGGGAGATTGTGAGATTACATGGATTACCTAAAAGCACTATTTCAAACAGGGATAGTAGGTTTGATGGTTATTTATGGATAATACTTTGGAGGAAGATGAATGTTGATTTGAAGTACACTTCTACTTTTCATCCACAAAAAGATGGATAGATAGAGGTTTGGAACATGAGTTTAGGGAATTTGTTGAGAGGTTTAGTTGGAGGTAAGCCAGGAAATTGGGATTTATTTTTTCCTCAAGAAGAGTTGGCTTATAATAATTCAGTAAAAAGGAGCACAAGGAAGACACCATTTGAGACAGTTACTGGTTTTTATCCTAAGGGAGTGGCAGAATTGGGGGATGTCAATAATGTTGTTAAGAGGGGTGTTGAAGGAGAAGAATTTGTTGAAGTTATGAAGTCATTACATGAAGAAGTGAGACAACATTTGGAGAAAATGAATTAGGCTTACAAAAGGAGAGCATGCATGAAACAAAGACATAAGGAATTTTAGGTAGGAAATGAAGTTATGGTGTACTTATAGAAGGGTATATTTCATGTTGGTACTTACAACAAGTCAAGGATGAATAAATTTGGTCTTTGTAAGTGTAAAGGATGAAAAAGGGGGTAAGGATGGTTTGATTGTTAATTATTATTTGTGTTGATTTCCTTAACCCTACTTTACACTTAATTGAATTGTATTGATTGTGTATTGCAATTGTGATTAGGGAGAAGATAAGATGCTCTTTTTCTATCCTCAAATGCACAAATGGAAGATCCAAGTTGATCAACCCAAAAGAAGGGCTAATGCACAAATGAATCAACTATTTGGAAAAGAGAATAAAGAAGGGGATCTTAAATTCTATTAATTGATTAAATGAATATGTTTAATTATAGTAATTGAAAAGGATAGGAAGAAGAACCAACCTTACAAAATTACAGATCAAAGAATGTTATTTTCTGAGGTCTGTAGACTATTTCTGGAAAAACTGACAGATGATCCTGAACTGGAACGCAGAGATGAACAAAACCCAAAAATCTTTTCCTGATCCGATGTTGTCTTATGAAAAAGGTTGACCTTGACCCACAAATGTCAACCCTGACCCAATAATATCAACCCTGACCTGCACAGGTCCGACAAAGAATCTATTCATGCTGTCTGAAAGAAAGCCGAAAAGGGTATCCAGATCTGTGTCCAAATTCGTAGTCCTGAACCTGTACCTACAAGAAAAAGAGGATTGTTTATTTTAGGGGAGGGTTTTGCCTTAGTCAAACCCCATTTTTGGAATTAACCTTAAATTATAGTTGAAATTGCATAAAGATAAACAAAGTAAATGCTCAAATTCACCTTGCTTGTAAAAGTCCTTGTGGCAGATCCGAATTTGTGGATCCACAAGTATGCTTCAAAATGTGGAATATAGAAAGGTAGGATGTCTTCAATATTTTGCTTGTAGATCTCCAACACCAAGTCTTGAATGGGTTCTTGAAATTGGAATAGGCTTGGAAGAAGGTGGATGGAGAGATCACCAAAAGGGTACTATGTAGCTTGAATCCTTCAATGGCCTCCAATGGATCTCCTTCATGAAAATGGATGCTTGAATGGATGAATGCTTTCTTGAAATCTTACTCCTTAGCTTGCTTGAACTTCACTTGATAATGCTTGATCTCAATTAGGAATGCTTGATGCTTGATTAGAAGACTTAGTTCGCTTGATTGTGGTTAGAGAAAATGAGAGGAGAAGGCTCCCTTTTATATGAAACTAAGGCACAATCTTCTAAGGAGGCCGACATAGGATAATTAAATTCCCATTAAAGCCTTTACCCCTAGGAGAGGACCTATATGAAATATAATTTAGGAATCGACACTTCGGAACCTGAAACAGCCAACCTAAAAGCAGGAAAACACTTTTTTGCAAAGACTGACATCTAGAAACTGTGAGACCCCATGATCTGAACCCTGGGTCAAGGTCGAGGTTGACCTTGACCTAGGTCAGGGTCAAGGTTGACCTTGACCTAGGTCAGGGTCGAGGTCGACCTTGACCTAGGTCATGGTTGAGGTCAACCTAGACCTAAAAGGTCGACCCTGACCTTGAAGCCCAGAATCACCAGTCTGCAGTCCATAATGCATAAATCAGGCTAAAAAGGAGTGGAAAGAAGGACAGAATAGGGGGGAAGCCATGTCAAGATCAGGAACCCATTCAAGGCACTTTTCATGACCCCAAACCACTTACTCGGAAGGCTAAACAAGTCTATAATGGAAGTGCTTCCATTTTTCGACTATACATTTAGCCCCCACTTTAGCAAGAGTATGAGCTCAACACAAACTCTTGGTAAAGGAGAACATAAAGAACAGACAATCTTATTGGAACCAAAAGGGATAAAGAAACCCTCAAGCACCCAAGGGACTTAAGTCTTTATCAACCCTAAGATCATGATAAGAGAGACATCACTTAGTTAAGGAGATAGAGAAAGGGTGTGATTATCTTGCCCAATGAGAACTTATGTCTCATTGTGAACCACACAAAAAGCGTAACTGGAAAGATGGAGTTGAAATGCCTAGTGAATGTGGCTACTCACTAGTCAACCCATCAAGGAGATCTGTTCTTAAAGGGATCAAAACATTGTGAATTGAAAACTGGCAGGATCAAGAGATCCGTGTAAATTTAAACTGGAGGGATCAAGAGATCTTTAAAAAAGTAAAAATGACCATGCTTTAAGGATTAATTTTTTTTTATCCATAAAGGGAAAAGGTTTTAAATCTTGAAAACTATTTTGAACGTGTGTGTGTGCAAAAAGTGAGTAGAGTGTATGCCCCCACATTAAAGTCATTGCTAACACTTTAATAGGAGCAATGGTTTTAATGGAAACATCAACAACTCTATGGATTATGTTTCCACTGCGAGATGCCCCCAAAGGAAGACAAATCAAGGGAAATAAAACATAAACATACATAAGAACATAAGAGGGATCTACCTAATGTGGGGTCAGTATGATCATAAGATAACATGTACATAGA
>MU225176.1:239249-289529 GCA_018584345.1 Thuja plicata | reverse complement strand
AGGAGAAGGCTCCCTTTTATATGAAACTAGGGCACAATCTTCTAAGGAGGCTGACATAGGATAATTAAATTCACATTAAAGCCTTTACCCCTAGGAGAGGACCTATATTAAATATAATTTAGGAATCGATGCTTCAGAACCTGAAACAGCCGACTCGGAAGCGGGAAAACACTTTTTTGCAAAGACCAACATCTGAAAACTTTGAGACCCCAGTATCTGAACCCTGGGTCAAGGTTGAGGTCGACCTTGACCTAGGTCAGGGTCGAGGTCAACCTAGACCTAAAAGGTCAACCCTGACCTTGAATCCCAGAATAATCAATCTGTAGTCCAAAATACATAAATCAGGCTAAAAAGGAGTGGAAAGAAGGACATAATAGGGGGAAGCCATGTCAAGATCAGGAGCCCATTCAAGGTGCTTGTCATGACCCCAAACCACTTACTCAGAAGGCTAAACAAGTCTACAATGGAAGTGCTTCCATTTTATGACTATACAGTAAGAGCTTGAGGAGATTTGATTCAAGAAATGCTTATGAAGTAGAGTTACCAAAAGACATGGATATATCACCTGTATTCAATATTACAAATTTGTATGAGTATCATGAATTGGATTCTAGTAGTAGTGATGGATCATATGTGGAACACCAATATCCTAAGAAGTACATGGGGCGGATAGAGAATATTTTGGATAGCTGAGTTGGTCTAAGTACAAGAAGCAAGCAGTATATGTAATATCTTGTTAAATGGAAGGACATACTAGTAAAATATTCTTCATGGATTTCTCAAGCTGAGGTTGACCATTTTGATTTTCCTTTGGCCCCAAAAAAATGAGAGGCTCACTTTTCAAATAACCCTGGGTGTCTAATGCAGGAGCATCTTGGGATCTTGGCAATCTTGCATCAACCAAAAATATTTATTTTCCTATTTTTCCTATTTGATGACTTCTAGTGTTTCTTTCTATGATTGTTCTATGCATTTTCTCAGAGCTTATGATCCTTCCATCATGTTTGTGGCCTCATCCTTGTCACCCTCCTTGGATCGTGCATCATTTGGTTACATCGCGTTTGAGATCTTTTAGATTCTTGGAGAGACTATCTTGTTCTTCATGTTTCTGGCCAGCCTTCGTGTTTCTGATCTCGTCAAGGTTTTCCCCGATCGATTATTCTTAACGACTCATTTCTCAATGATGTTATGTTTGTGGCTGATCTACTTGAGGGATCATATTTCTTATTCCCCTCATTGGATGAAGATCCTTATGATTTTGGGTCCTGACCTATTTGTGTAATACGTTTTCTTTTCATTAGAAAATGTAATCTTCCATGGATGACCTAATGTTTGTGAAGGCCTTATATTACGTGGTAAGAGATTAGATAGGAAACATCCTTGTTATAGGGGCAACAAATTGGGTGAGGGAACCAATAACAAGGTTGAAGTTCATGTCGTCCTTCTAGAAATCAAAATGTAAAGAAGTTAAATATTAAAAAGCTCCATTTGGAGGGAGATTCTAAAATATTTGTTAGTACAATCATGAAATGGGAATCATGTGTTTGATGTCTCAATAAGATCATTAGAAAAATCTATTCTTTGATTGATACATTTGATGCCTTTAAAGTAACTGTAGTTCGTATGTTTGACTTGCACACAAACTCAATGAAATATTAATAATGGGTTAGTCAAATCGAACTAAAAGATAAACTATGATTAGATTAATTGAAATGATAAACCTATTGAGCATCTCATTTCTCTCTAGTTCTAAGGACTATTTCTCTCAATTGCATTAGAGATCCTAGTGACAACTTAGAAAATGATAAATGTTATATGATTGATGATTGATGATGCAAAGCTGAATTCAAATTGTCATTATGGTCCTAATTAAGAATGCTCAAAACTAAATGCTAATGGATGCAAAGTGTGAGTGAGTAGATGTGATTTGATAGTAAATTGGTAATATAAATATGAATTGGTGATTTACACTGAGAAATGTCTTCTATTTATAGGAATTCCCAAGGGTAGGGGGTAGAGTGATTTAACCATGGTCAAAGTATGGTTGAGGTTAAGGTTGAGTGATGTGTCCCCTTTGTGTGGACAAGATTGCTTTATAGGATTGAGTGGTCAAGATAACAAAGCTTTTTGGTGATCTATGTGCTCTCTTTTCTCATTCCCCATTGGTTGAGTGGCTTTTCATCACATAGTGGTGGGTGAGAGAAATTAGGATCTAATAAATTCAAAATAATTAATTACTTTAGCCATGTTTAATTTAATTAATTAAATTTAATCAAATGATGAACTAAGCAATTAAATGATTAATTCAATTACCTAGTGATTTGATTTATTGATTGCAATTAATTCATAATAGCTTGGATTTGATTGATTTTTTCTTTGACTTTCTTTGACTTGCATTGACCACTTTTAGGTGTATACAAATGTCCCTCTTTGAATCAATGTATGAAGCAGGCCGGTTCAAAGAATACCTGATGTTTGATGTCTGATATTGATCTGATGTGATGCTAATGTTGATGTTCTGATGTGAGTCCCTGATATGATGATACCAATAAGATACTGATATGAGGTTGATGTGATGCTTGATATTATGTTGATGTCATTTTCTTGATAGTGTGATACTTCTGTTGTGAAAATTGATCCATTTTGATGCCATGATATATATATATATATATATACATATATATATATATATATATATATATATATATATATATATAAAATTGACGTCCGATGTCCTCAATTTTAAAAAGCACCATGATTGGCAAAACTATACACTCTGGTGCTAGTATGCCCTCTCGGGATTGAAATCAAGATAATTCTGCAAGCATTGACACTAAGAAAAATGATTTATTTTGATTGCAAAAAAATGATTAATATTAGCCTTGTTGATTTAAATCTTAACAAAAGATTAACTTTGAAGCTGATAAAATGCTCCATACCTTGATCTGCTTTTGATACCAACTGGATGCCCCAGAGGTAATCAGGTCAAAATGATGATGGGTATGATATGCCCCCTCGAGAGATCAATCAGATAAAGTGTGATGAGATGGATCTCTCAATAGATTAGAAGATAAATATTTGATGATTGATATTGTGCTAGATGGAATGATTTGTGATGATTGATGCTAGATTGATTAATGATGATTGATTGATGATGATTGATAGATTGTTGGATAAATATGATGGTGGGTTGATTGATCTAGAATCTTGATGAAGCTTTTACAAACAAGTGTTAGACAAAGTTTCCAATTAGGATTTGATCAAAATGAAGAGTGTCTGAGATGACGAAGTCTTAATAGAAAAAGATGTATTTCTATGATATAGACCCAAAATTGACATTGATTCCTTGGGTTCTGGGTGAAGGACCTTTAATCCTTGATATTTAACTTTTAAAAATCAAAGATCAAATTTTTTTTGACAACACTTGCAACTAATGTGATTTGAATGGAAGAAAGATGAAGGATTCACTTGTTTGAAAAATAAAATGGTATATGATTGATTGGCGGATTAGAGAACTTGATAGCTGATAAAACAATAGCTTCTGGGGGATTAGCACAGGGCCATCTATGGATGTAGGTAGAGGTACAAGTGATGGTATGTTGATGGATCATCCTACACAAACTCAATGAAAAACATTAATAATGGGTTAGTCAAATCAATTTGAAAGATAACTATGATTAGATCAATTGAAATGATAAACCTATTGAGTGTCTCATTCCTCTCTAGTTCTAAGGATTATTGCTCTCAGTTGCATTAGAGATCCTAGTGATAAATTAGAAAAAGAGAAATGATATATGATTGATGATGCAAAGCTAAATGTAAATTGTCATTATGATCCTAATTAAGAATGCTCAAAGCTAAATGCTAATGGATACAGAGTGTGAATGAGTAGATGTGAATTAATATTAAATTGGTAATCTTAATGTGAATTTTGTATTTACACTAAGAAATGCCTTCTATTTATAGGAATTCCCAAGGGTAGGGGATAAAATGATTTAACCATGGTCAAAGTATGGTTGAGGTTAAGGTTGAGTAATGTGTCCCCTTTGTGTGGATAAGATTGCTTTATAGGATTAAGTGGTCAAGATAGAAAACCTTTTTGGTGATCCATGTGCTCTCTTTTCTCATCCCCATTGGTTGAGTGACTTTTCGTCACATAGTGGTGGGTGAGAGATATTAGGATTTAATTAATTTAAAATAATTAATTACGTTAGCCATGTTTGATTTAATGAATTAAATTTAATCAATTGATGCACTAAGAAATTAAATGATTAATTTAATTACCTAGTGATTTTATTTATTGATTGCAATTAATTCATAATAGCTTTGATTTGATTGATTTTTTCTTTGACTTTATTTGGCTTTCTTTGACTTGCGTTGACCACTTTTAGGTGTATACAAATATCCCTCTTTGAATCAATGTGTGAAGCGCATTGGCTCAAAGAATACCTGATTTTTTATGTCTGGTATTGATTTTATGTTTGATCTAATGTGATACTAATGATGATGTTTCGATGTGAGTCTATGATATGATGATGCCAATAAGATACTGATATGATGCTGATGTGATGCTTGATATGATGTTGATGTCATTTTCCTGATAGTGTGATACCTCTGTTGTGAAAATTGATCCATTTTGATGCCCTGATGTAAAAAAAAGAATTTTAACGTCTGATGTCCCCAATTTTAAAAAGTGCCTTGATTGGAAAAACTATGCACTCTAGTGCCAGGATGCCCCCTTGAGATTGAAATCAAGATGATTTTTCAAGAATTGGCACTAAGAAAAATGATTTATTTTGATTACAAAAATTTGATTAGTGTTAGCCTTGTCGATTTGAATCTTGACAAAAGAGCTTTGAATTGATAAAATACCCCAGACCTTTATCTAATTTTGATACCAACTGGATGCCCCAAAGATAATCTGGTCAAGATGATGATGGGTATGATATGCCCCCTCGAGAGATTGATCGGATAAAGTGTGATGAGATAGATCTCTCAATAGATTAAAAGAGAAATATTTGATGATTGAAATTGTGCTAGATGGAATGATTTGTGATGATTTATGCTAGATTGATTGATGATGATTGATAGATTGTTGGATAGATAAGATGATGGGTTGATTGATATATAATCTTGATGAAGGTTTTGCAAACAAGTGATAGACAAATGTTCCAATTAGGATTTGATCAAAATGAAGTGTGTCTGAGATGATGGAGTCTTAATAGAAAAAATATATATTTCTATGATATAGACCCAAAAATAACCTTGAATCCTTGTGTTTTGTTTGAAGGACTTGTAATCCTTGATAGTGAACTTTCCAAAATTGAAGATCAATGTTGTTTTGACAACACTTGCAACTGATGTGATTTGAATGGAAAAAAGATGAAGGATTCACTTGTTTGAAAAAAAAATGGTATATGACTAATTGGCATATTAGAGGACTTGATAGATGATAAACCAATAGCTTCTGGGGGATTAGCACAAGGCCATCTATGGATGTAGGTAGAGTTACAAGTCATGGTACATTGATGGGTTGTCCTATACAAAGTCAATGAAAAATTAATAATGGGTTAGTCAAATAGATTTGAAAGATAAATTACGATTAGATCAATTGAAATAATAGACATATTGAGTGTATCATTGCTCTCTAATTATAAGGACTATTCATCTCAACTGCATCAGAGATCCTAGTGACAACTTAGAAAATGAGAAATGTTATATGATTGATGATTCAAAGCTGAACGCAAATTGCCATTACGATCCTAATTAAGAATGCTCAAAGCTAAATGCCAATGGATGCAAAGTGGGAGTGAGTAGATGTGAATTGATAGTAAACTGGTAATCTAAATGTGAATCGGTGATTTACACTAAGAAATGTCTTCTATTAATAGGAATCCCCAAGGGTAGGGGGTAGAGTGATATAGCCATGGTAAAAGTATGGTTGAGGTTAAGGTTGAGTGATGTGTCCCCTTTGTGTGGACAAGATTGCTTTATAGGATTGAGTGGTCAAGAAATAAAATCTTTTTTGTGATCCATGCGCTCTCTTTTCTCATTCCCCATTGGTTGAGTAACATTTCATCATGTAGTGGTGGGTGAGAGAAATTAGGATTTAATTAATTCAAAAGAATTAATTACTTTGGCATTACTCAATTTAATAAATTTAATTTAATCAATTGATGCACTAAGAAATTAAAAGATTAAATCAATTGCCTAGTGATTTGATTTATTGATTGCAATTAATTCACAATAGCTTGGATTTGATTGATTTTTTCTTTGACTTGCGTTGACCACTTTTAGGTGTGTACAGTAACACATGTGAAGCATGAAGGAAATAAATTTAGAGACATAATGTCAAAGCTAGGGGTAAGTCTCAAACACCAGGAAAGAGAGGATATCGTAGAATAGTTTTAAGTATTAATGGGGAATGTCTGGATTTGGTCTCTTAATGACATTGATGGTTAGTAAATATCAGTTTGTGAATCTCAGGGAGTTAATATCCTTGGGATCGGGTAGCGGTTCTCAGATCTCACTTGTTGAAGCCCAATTTAAAATTGAAATGCCTAATGTTATATTTTCCTATCCTCTAGCTCTTAAGGGAATCATTATGAAGGAGTGAGGTATTAATCTTATTTTAGAATATAAGTGGAAGATCAAAGAAATCTTAAAAATAATCATTAATCAGGAGGCATTTACTTCTCATGTGACAGGAAAAATCTGGCGGGTTTGTTGAGTATATTGGTACTCATAAAGAAGGAAGAATCTAGATCTGTGGTGGCATATTTAGGTGACATGAGACAAGGAAATTTCCACAAGCCAAGAGCAAAATTGGCTCCATTACTAGGTGAAACTAGAGGATAAAGAGCGGAAATTGGTTTGAAATGGAAACAAATTTTACTCTAAAGATATCAAAGAAGCAACAAACCTTCATGGGAGAGATTACTAAGAAGAGGATCGAGAATATATTTTTAATGGACAACACAAAATTCTGGAAAATTTTGGACCTACTATTGGGGGAATAATTCATGACCACAGAGCATCGATATAGATCCAACATTGATGTGGTTTCAGAAGTGGTTTCCTAGGCATTGGAATTGGGTACAAAAGAGGAGGCATTATGGGTTATGCGCTCTTGTGTATAGACAAAATGGATAGGGGGGTTGATTCCCATGCTAACACTAGCAAAATGACGGGTTGGGTTCCTAGTAGAAGAAGGAAATTAGAGGTAGGTATAGGGTAAATTACAAAGTTGTAAACTCTTTCTCGTTTGGAGTGTGATGAATAGAAATAAGAGGAGGAACAAGGAGGTGAAGGGTGGATGGGAACTACTAAAAGAACATCTAGGGAAGCTAGAAGAAGAAAAAAATTAGAAATATTATGAGCAACGAGAAGCAAGGAAGGTGAAATTGGATACAAGAGGGGGGCCTTCATCCTTGAGATATCCTTGACATATGGAGAAAATTATAAGGTTAGGAAATTGTAAACCGTGATGCTATAAGGGAAGGGATATGGTTTTTTTTTTTTTTTTTAAAGTTCAGTAGAAAGGTGGTCTAGTTTTGTCATAGTATGGGCAATAAATAGAGTATATTTACTGTTTCTATCTATCGATGTTAATATCAGATGTCACTGTTGTAGTTTCACATGATCGCCCAATTTTGGATAATATAGGGGATTTATTGTATGTATCGGTCTTCAGGGGTGTAGTTGGGAGATGTTTGTTGCTCCATTTTGATGTATGAGAAGGATGTAGGGAGCTAGAGGATATATAGCTAAGGTGGCTGGTTTATTTCAAGATGTAACAAACTTTTTTATTATTAATAGAAAAAAATCATCACTGATAAAAAAATTAACTAATTAATTAACATAATATGATTGCTAGAGAAATAAACCTAACTAATTAACATTTTCACAAAAATAAATCTATTCTAATTCACACGCTACATAAAAGAAAACAAATCCATTTTTCAATACACTTCATCAAACATGCAATTTCCATTCCTTTGTCGCAAACTACTTTGAGAAACATAAATATATTCCTAAATTCAATCAAACTAATTACCAACTTAACCTTGGAATGATTCTTGGAATGGCCAGCCAACTAATAAAAATAATGAAGTCTTTGTTGATTTAAGGAATTTTTTCATTAATAGATGGTGTGATAATATCTCTTACTATCTGGAATTGAAATAGTCCCAGTTTGGCCAAAGGTGGGGTTAGAAGAGTTTGGACAACTTGGGACTTTCTTCCCAAGATGTTAATTTGATGGAGGATTTGTTCCAAAGTAGGAGACTCCTAGTGACTAATAAGGAGGATAATCTCATTTGGTGTGCCGCTAAAAGTGGGCAGTACTTTGTAAAAATAGGCTATCAGCTGTTGGAAGGCTCTGATGAATTGGAAGGATGGCCAACTAAGCTATTTTGGGGAAAATAATGTTTACCCAAAGCGGGTTCCTTCGCCTGGCTCGCTACCCATGACAAAATATTAATTGGTGAACATAGGAAATGGTATGGTTTCATGGGGTCGACCATTTTCTGCTCTTTGTGAGAAGGTAGGGGAAGATCTTGACCATTTTCTCCTATAATGAAAATTCTCTAAAGCATGTTGGGAGATGTTTTTAAGGAATCTTGGGTGGTCAGGCCCATGTAGAACTCCATTAAGGAGGTGTTCATGAGCTGGCCAATTGATCAACCAAGATCAATGCTCTCAAAAGTTTGGCGGATTTGCCCCTCTATTGTGATTTAGGAGTTGTGGAAGGAACACAATAGAATAATTTTTCAAGGTAAAAGGGAGCCTTTGGATAGAATCAAGATAAGGATCAAATCCTCAATAGAGGAAGTGTTCGGGGCGGCAACAACACATCTAAACTCTAAAATTCTACACTCTACACAAGATAAATGTATTCAAGATACAAGGTCAGGGATTAAGATCAGATTTTTACAAGATTCACGTTGCAAACTGTATTTGGAGGCTCCAAAAGAGGTTAGTTGGGAATTTCCAGAGGTGGGATGGATAAAATTAAATTTTGATGAGGTAGAAAAAGTTAATCCAAGGCCCTCGGGTGCTGGGGTCATTGCTAGGGATTGGACGGGCAATACTCTAGCAGTAGCAGCCCAAAAATTGAATGACGGGACAAACAATATTGCAGAATAAAGCACGACCATCCTTTCTCTAAAGTTAAGGAAAAGGCTCAATTTTCCTAATGTTCATATTAAAGGTGACTCACAAGTCATTGTGCAGGCAATTCAAAAAGGTGATACAATCACATGACATTTACAAAATATTATTTATATCATTCGAGAGCTATTGTTGTCTTTCAAAGAGTTTCGTATTAGTCATGTGCAAAGAAGTGGTAATAATGAGGCCAACATCTTATCAAAAAGGGCACTAAAGCTATAAAAATTTGATGAAATATGGATGGAGGACTTCAACTCCCTCATTTTTTTGAAAAAGATTAACTTAGAGATTTAGACCAGCTGTCCTTGCCAAGTTGGATGCTACCCTTTTAATGAATATTTTTGATGGCAGTAGAGCATCATTAAAAGTTAGGTTTGTGTGTTATCTGAATTCTTTATGGCAGTTAAGCGTGTGAATGACAGGATGTAAGCAGATTTTTATGAGGTGGCAGTGGAGAAGAGGATGTCACATAGGCAAATTTATTGCTTCCATCATTATGAAGAATGGCAAGTTGCTTCACACAAGGCATTAAAAGTTGATGCTTAAGCATTAGTTAAACAACTCTTTTGGCAAATAAAAATATTCAGCGACTAGCTGGTAATCTTTTTCTTCTGCAAAATGTACGCAACCTTTTCTGTAGACACCAATAGGCAGTAGAAGGGTTTTAAGGGACATATGATTTGGGAAAGGATGAGAGGCCTAGTTTGAATTAAGGAGGAGGTTGTGATAAAAGTGGACCTTGAATTTATTGGAGAATAATTTATGGAAAGGAAGAGAAAATGGAGGTTGAATGTAGATGTAATTTCAATGATAGTAGCATGGGGCTTAGAAATAGGAGAATAAATAGAGAATGTTAAATGGGTGATCTCAAGCCTCTTCGAAGAGGACTTTCTACTAGGTTTGAGCTCCATCCAAGAGTGGGCTATTCTAGTAATAGGGTCAGATGTGTCAGAATGTTTTGAAGATGAGGAGGACATGAAGGTTTATGGTCTCGTTCCATTCATGCACTGGTGGGGGAAAAGTAGACAAAGGAGCCTATATATCTGATATAGCCACGATATGGGGGAAGTTAAAACAAGCATTACAGGATGATGAGCAGAGGGCTACGAAGGTTGGGCGTGTTTTCAGCATCGAGATTCCAAAGAAGGCACGATCCAAGAAGGGCAAGAAGCATAAACCGCATAGGTGATGGACAGAACTAGGGAACCTTTTTGAACCTTTTTGTGAATGAAAAGGGAATAGTTTAAAGTCCATGTGTATTTTTGATGAATGAAGAAATGATGCAAGGAGAAGCATAATGCAGGTAAAATAACATGAAGGGACTGTCAGACAGAGGCAGTGTGCAGAGGATAGTTTGCCTCGATTTCCAAGTTTGAACTTTTTGATTGAAATCACCATTTTTTGTAATATACATATAAATCAACATTATAGAGATGTTAGTTGATGGGGTTAGTAGAAGTTCACCCCTTTTAGGATGGTTTATGTAATAGCTTTAATAGCATGGATGATGAAGTTTATTCATGGGCAGTAGTTATAACCCTTATAATGCTTTTGCAATAATTTCTTTTATCAATAAAAATATCCTATTACCGATATAAAAAAACACAACTTAACCAATAAAAAAATTTAAGAGATGAAACTAAATTGGATTGAATACACAACTACAATGAAATGATTAAACTGGCAAATTAAAAGTAAATACAAAACTAATATAAAATGCAATTGGAACTAAAAGAATTAGGTAAATGCATAAAACACAAATAAACACATACAAACATCACCGTCCTTCAGTAGAGTGAGCCCTTCTTTGCCTTTGAAGAAATATGAAACTATGTGGATCAAAGACTTGTGTCTTATTTGCACAAAATCAACCTAGAAAGGGACACATAAAAGACATTACAGTAAGGAATTAAAAATGATATGCTAAATGCAAATTGCTATGATCCTAATTAAGAATGCTCAATGATATGCCCAATTCAACAAAATATACTTTCTATGAAGTAAATTGATGCTCTAAATGTGAATTGGTAAGTGAATTGGTCCTCCAAATGTGAATTGGTAAGTTTACACTAAGAAATGCCTTCTATTTATATGAATTCCCAAGGGTAGGGGGGTGAGTTTGATTAACCATAGTCAAAGTAGGGTTGAGGTAATTAAGGTTGAGTGATGTGTTTCAAATAGGGGGACAAGATGACAAAAATAGTGGCGAGGATAGAAAAGGCTAAATGAGTAGTGATCCATGTGCTCTCAATCCTATCTTCTCATTAGCTATTTTATTTTTGTCCCTTAATGGTTGTTGAAAGAAATTAGAAATTAAATAATTCAAACAATTAATTAAATTAGACATGTAAGGGAATTAGATGGGTTGCAATTGATTTATTTAATTGAACTATATAACTAATTGATTAACTAATTGATTTAATCAATTACGTAGTTTAATTAATCACTTTTGGCTCGAATTTAATTAATTAATGGATTTTTTAATTAATCCATAATGTTGACTTGATTTGACCACTTTGAATTTGGTTGACCAATATAGTGTGTCTACAAATGCCCCTCCTTGAATCAATGTGCGAAGCACACTGGTTCAAAGAATACCTGATGTTTAATGTCTGATACTGATTTGATGTTCGATCTAATGTGATACTGATGATGATGTTTCGATGTGAGTCCTTGATATGATGACATCGATATGATACTGATATGATGTTGATGTGATGCTTGATATGATGTTGATGTCATTTTCCTGATAGTGTGATACCTCTGTTGTGAAAATTGATCCATTTTGATGCCCTGATGTAAAAAGAATTTTGATGTCTGATGTCTCCAATTTTTAAAAGTGCTCTTATTGGAAAAACTATGCACTCTAGTGCCAGTATGCCCCCTTGAGATTAAAATTCAGATGATTTTACAATCATTGGAGCTGAGGAAAAAGATTTACTTTGATTGCAAAAATTTGATTAATGTTAGTCATGTCGATTTAAATCCCAACAAAAGACAAATTTTGAAGATGAGAAAATGTCGTGGACCTTGATCTAATTTTGATATTGACTAGATGCCCCAGAGATAATCTAGATAAGATGATGATGTGTATGATATGCCCCCACAAGAGATCGATCAAATAAAATATGGTAAAACTATGCACTCTAGTGCCAGTATGCCCCCTCGGGATTAAAATTTAGATGATTTTACAATCATTGGAGCTGAGGAAAATGATTTACTTTGATTGCAAATTTTTTATTAATGTTAGTCTTGTCTATTTAAATCCCAACAAAAGACAAATTTCGAAGATGAGAAAATGTCGCGGACCTTAATCTGCTTTTGATATTGACTGGATGCCCCAGAGATAATCTAGATAAGATGATGATGTGTATGATATGCCTCCGCAAGAGATCGATCAAATAAAATGTGATGAGATGGATCTCTTGATAGATTAGAAGAGAAATATTTGATGATTGATATTACACTATATGGTATGATTTGTGATGGTGGATACTGGATTGATTGATAGATTGTTGAATAGATAGGATGACAGGTTGATTGATCTAGAATTTTGATGAAGGTTTTTCAAACAAGTGATAGACAAAGGTTCCAATTAGGATTTGATCAAAATGAAGTGTGTCTAATATGAGGGAGTCTTAATAGAAAAAAGATATATTTATATGATATAGACTCAAAATTGACACACTTGTATTGACATATATTTCTATGATTATGGGTGCCAAATATAGTCCGTATGTTTGCTCTGCACACAAACTCAATGAAACATTAATAATGGGTTAGTCAAATTGAATTGAAAGATAAACTAAAATTAGATCCATTTAAATGAAAAAAATATTGATCATCTCATTACTCTCTAGCTCCAAGGACTATTGCTCTCAGCTGCATTAGAGATCCTAGTGATAACTTAGAAAATGAGAAATGTTATATGATTGATGATGCAAAGCTAACTAAAACATAATTCAATCCAAGATGTAATATCTTGATGAATAAATATGTTAAATTCAAATTGCTATGATCCTAATTAAGAATGATAAATTCTATGCCCAATTCAACAAAATATACTTGCTATGAAGTAAATTGATGCTCTAAATGTGGATTGGTAAGTGAATTGGTCCTCCAAATGTGAATTGGTAAGTTTAAACTAAGAAATGCCATCTATTTATAGGAATTCCCAATGGTAGGGAGTGAGTTTGATTAACCATGGTCAAAGTAGGGTTGAGGTTAAGGTTGAGTGATGTGTTTCAAATAGGGGGACAAGATGATAAAATGAGTGGTGAGGATAGAAAGGGCTAAATGATTGGCTAAGATAGCAAAGCCTTGGAGTGATCCATGTGCTCTCAATCCTCTCTTCTCATTAGCTAATTGATTTTTGTCCCTTAATGGTTGTTGAAAGAAATTAGAAATTAATTAATTCAAAAAATTAATTAAATTATCCATGTAAGGGAATTTTTTTTTGATCGGTAATATTAGTATTTTTATTGATAAAGATAAGAAAATACATCAAAAGGCCAGTCTTCCGGATGGCTGCTGTATTACATACCCACACACTTACCTACCCTACATTTAATCTTTCAACATAGTGCTAAGAGGCTAAGGGATATAAACATCCCCAAAAAGAGAGAAAACAAAATTGGGGAAATATTAATATACTCAAAAAGATGCATTATGTATCAACCCCCTATAGTAGCAAAACATTGAATCACAGAAAGAAAAACCGGAGAAGCTCCCGCCATGTTTCCGCCCCACCAGCTTATTTTTTGAACTAGGCATCAGATTCTTCCTTGGTGAAGTTTGGGATAGATCTGTCCCCTACAATTGTGGCCCTGGGATGACCTACCGCCCATTTTTTCTTCTCCCCCATGAGTGAAGAGTCCACCTATGTATCTGCACTTGTGCTAGCTCCTGTCATCGCGCCTCCACCCCTGTCCAGTTGGTGTCTCAACGGCTCACCAGGTGGTCGCACACTTTTTATGGGAGTCATCTTTGTGTGCACCTTTTGTGCCTCCTCCTACTCCTCTGGATGCTCATACAACATTTTGACTATGTCATGCCATGCCTTTGTGGCCTTTGGAATGTGAACTTCCCTTGGGGTCGCAGATGACCACACAAGCAAAGGTTGCAGCGGCGTCGCTCCTCCTCCAATTTGCCTCCATGGGTATGTTCCCATATGCAACCCAACACCCAGCTCTGCCCTGTTTAAGATTTCTTTGAAACTCTCCAGCCACTGCAGATCAATGCAGGCTTCCACGAATGTCCAGACCTCTTCCTTAGAGTCCCCCACTGAAAGAGCCAAGGCAACAAAGAGTGAGGCGATGTACAGGTTTGACCGCCTTCTCCAGTAGTCATCTAGGTATTCCGGGCCAAAGAAATCCATGACTACGCTCATGAAGGCCTAGCCATCAAACAGGAAGATGTTTCTCAGTCGCCACATCGTGATGTTCCCTATGTAAGCCTGCGTCTGATTGCTTGAATCCAAAGCAAAATTTGCCTCCATGATCTTCGCTTGGTTGAAAACCCTGCACAATGTGATTTGAACCGAGAGCTTTGTGAGTTTAAAGATTCCCAGGAAAGTTCTGGATACACGCCCTGAGATTATGTCCTTCGTGCGGTCTTAATGAGTGTTGTGAATTGCACTCTCATAATTATAAATGCTGATTCAAGCGTGCCTCTTTTGGTGTGTGAGCGAGATTGGTATCAATTTAATCCAACTTGAGAAGACCGAAGTCCTCAAAAATTTCATCTTCTTTCTCATGGGGACGATTTGCACCAAAGTTGGCCAAATAATCAGCCTCCACATTTGCCTCCCGATATACATGGGAAATTCGGAAATCTTCAAATTTCAACATAAAACACTGTATCTGTTGAATATGTTTGTCCAAATGCCAAGACTCCATGCTGCCTTTCTTAATCCCATTAATGATGATTTCAGAATCACCTTCCAAGTGCACCTTCCAGAAGCCCAACTTAACTCCCATTAAGGTAGCTTCTTTCGTGGCTTCACATTCTACCTTGTTATTAGTCCCGTCATGAAGCCTCCTTGCTGTGATAGCCACTGTATTGCCCTCATAATCCCGTGCTATATAGCCGCACCCAGAGGTGCCTAGATTGCCTCTAACTGCTTTGTCAAAATTAATTTTTATCCATCCTTCATCTAGAGGTTGCCACCTACATTTCTCCTTTTGAAGGAAAGGATTAACCCTTTGAAACCATCCATGTAAGGGAATTAGATGGGTTATATTTGATTTATTTAATTGAACTATATAACTAATTGATTTAATAAAATTACATAGTTTAATTAATCCCTTTTGGCTTGAATTTTATTAATTAATGGATTTGTTAATTAATCCATTATGTTGACTTGATTTGACCACTTTGACTTTGGTTGACTAATTTAGGGTGTCTACAAATGCCCCTCCTTAAATCAATGTGCGAAGCACACCAGTTCAAAGAATACCTGATGTTTGATGTTTAATACTGATTTGATGTTCGATCTGATGTGATGTTGGTGATGATGTTCCAATGTGAGTCCTTGATATGATGATGTTGATATGATACTAATATGATACTGATATGATGATGGTGTGATGCTTTATATGATGTTGATGTCATTTTCTTGATAGTGTAATACCTATGTTGTGAAAATTGATCAATTTTGATGCCCTGATGTAAAAAGAATTTTGACGTCCGATGTCTCCAATTTTAAAAAGTGCCCCTATTGGCAAAACTATGCACTCTAGTGCCAGTATGCCCCCTTAGGATTAAAATTGAGATGATTTTGCAATCATTGGAGCTGAGGAAAATGATTTACTTTGATTACAAAAATGATTAATGTTAGTCTTGTCGATTTAAATCCCAACAAAAGACAAATTTTGAAGATGATAAAATGCCCCAGACCTTGATATGCTTTTGATACTGACTAGATGCCCTAGAGATAATTTAGTTAAGATGATGATGTGTATGATATGCCCTTGCAAGAGATCAATCAAATAAAGTGTGATGAGATGGATCGCTTGATAGATTTGAAGATAAGTATTTGATGATTGATATTGCACTAGATGGTATGATTTGTGATGGTGGATACTGGATTGATTGATATATCGTTGGGTAGATAGGATGATGGGTTGATTGATGTAGAATTTTGATGAGGGTTTTTCAAACAAGTGATAGACAAAGGTTCCAATTAGGATTTTATCAAAATGAAGTGTGTCTAAGATGATGGATTCTTAATATAAAAAGATATATTTCTATGATATAGACTCAAAATTGACACACTTGTATTGACATATATTTCTATGATGGTGGGCACCAAATATAATCTGTATGTTTTCTCTACACACAGACTCAATGAAATATTGATAACGAGTTAGTCAAATTGAATTGAAATATAAACTATGATTAGATCAATTGAAATGAAAAACATATTGAGTGTCTCATTGCTCTCTAGTTCCAAGAACTATCGCTCTTAGCTGCATTAGAGATCCTAGTGATAACTTAGAAAATGAGAAATGCTATATGATTGATGATGCAAATCTAACTAAAATATAATTCATTCCAAGATGTAAGATATTGATGAATAAATATGGTAAATGCAAATTTCTATGATCCTAATTAAGAATGCTCAATGCTATGCCCAATTCAACAAAATATACTTGCTATGAAGTAAATTGATGCTCTAAATGTGAATTGGTAAGTGAATTGGTCCTCCAAATGTGAATTGGTAAAATTACACTAAGAAATACCATCTATTTATAAGAATTCCCAAGGGTAGGGGGGTGAGTTTGATTAACCATGGTTAAATTAGGGTTGAGGTTAAGCTTGAGTGGTATGTTTCAAATAGGGGGACAAGATGACAAAATGAGTGGTGAGGATAGAAAAGGCTAAATGAGTGGCTAAGATAGCAAAGCCTTGGAGCGATCCATGTGCTCTCAATCCTCTCTTCTCATTATCTAATTGATTTTTGTCCCTTACTGGTTGTTGAAAGAAATTAGGAATTAATTAATTCAAATAATTAATTAAATTATACATTTAAGGGAATTAGATGGGTTGCATTTGATTTATTTATTTGAACTATATAACTAATTGATTTAATCAATTACATAGTTTAATTAATCCCTTTTGGCTTGAATTTAATTAATTAGTGAATTTTTTTAATTAATTCATGATGTTGACTTGATTTGACCACTTTCACTTTGGTTGACCAATTTAGGGTGTCTACAAATGCCTCTCCTTGAATCAATGTGTGAAGCACACTGGTTCAAAGAAAACATGATGTTTGATGCCTGATACTGATATTATGTTCAATCTGATGTGATATTGATGATGATGGTTCTTATGTGAGTCCTTGATATGATGGTGTTGATATGATACTGATATGATGCTAATGTGATGCTTGGCATGATGTTGATGTCATTTTCCTGATAGTGGGATACCTCTGTTGTAAAAATTGATCCATTGTGATGCCCTGATGTAAAAATAATTTTGACATCTGATGTCTCCAATTTTAAAAAGTGCCCCTATTGGAAATACTATGCACTCTAGTACTAGTATGCACCCTTAGGATTAAAATTGAGATGATTTTGAAATCATTGAAGTTGAGGAAAATGATTTACTTTGATTGCAAAAATTTGATTAATGTCAGCCTTGTCGATTTAAATTCAGACAAAAGATGAATTTTGAAGACGAGAAAATTCCTCAGACCTTGATCTACTTTTTATACTGACTAGATGCCCTAGAGATAATCTGGTTAAGATGATGATGTTTATGATATTCCTCTGCAAGAGATTGATCAGATAAAGTCTGATGAGATGGATCTATTGATAGCTTAGAAGAGAAATATTTGATGATTGATATTGCACTAGATGGTGTGATTTGTAATGGTGGATATTGGATTGATTGATGATGATTGATAGATTGTTGGATAGACAGGATGATGGGTTGATTGCTCCAGAATTTTGATTAAGGTTTTGCAAATAAGTGATAGACAAAGGTTCCAATTAGGATTTGATAAAAATAAAGTGTGTCTAAGATGATGGAGTCTTAATAGAAAATTATATTTCTATGATTTAGACTCAAAATTACACACTTGTATTGACATATATTTCTATGATGGTGGGTGCCAAATATAGTCTGTATATTTTCTCTACACACAAACTTAATGAAACTTTAATAACGAGTAGGTCAAATTGAATTGAAAGATAAACTACGATTAGATCAACTGAAATGAAAAACATATTGAGCATCTCATTTCTCTTTAGTTCCATGGATTATTGCTCTCAACTGCATTAGAGATCCTAGTGATAAATTAGAAAATGAGAAATGCTATATGATTGATGATGCAAAGCTAACTAAAACACAATTCAATCCAAGATGTAAGATATTGATGAAGAAATATGCTAAATGCAAATTGCTATGATCATAAATAAGAATGCTCAATGATATGCCCAATTCAACAAAATATACTTTCTATGAAGTAAATTGATACTCTAAATGTGAATTGGTAAGTGAATTGGTCCTCCAAATGTGAATTGGTAAGTTTATACTAAGAAATTCCTTCTATTTACAAGAATTCCCAAGGGTAGGGGGTGAGTTTGATTAACCATGGTCAGAGTAGGGTTGAGGTTAAGGTTGAGTGATGTGTTATAAATAGGGGAAAGATGAAAAAATGAGTGATGAGGATAGAAAAGGCTAAATGAGTGGCTAAGATAGCAAAGCCTTGGAGTGATCCATGTGCTCTCAATCCTCTCTTCTCATTAGCTAATTGATTGTTGTCCCTTAGTGGTTGTTGAAAGAAATCAGGAGTTAATTAATTCAAACAATTAATTAAATTAGACATGTAAGGGAATTAGATGGGTTGCATTTGATTTATTTAATTGAACTATATAACTAACTGGTTTAATCAGTTACATAGTTTAATTAATCCCTTTTGGCTTGAATTTAATTAATTAATTACTTTATTAATTAATCCATGATGTTGACTTGATTTGACCACTTTGACTTTGGTTAACCAATTTAGGGTGTCTACAACAGTGATGAAATATCCCCTAAGAGAATGTATACCTTTCTCTTCTGGGTTCTGACACTAATCCATTAGATGCCCTTGTATTTGTGTAGATGTTGTGGAAATTATGTGTCGCCCATCGGGAAATGACATTTCATGGAAACATCTCATGTGTTGACATGCTACAATGTCTCTTCTCTCCTTGGAATGCCTTATGCTCTTCTATGAGAAAAAAAGTCCATTCCAAGGGTGGGGGGGGGGGGGTTATTTTATCTATTGTATAATATAAAATGGTGAGCAATGCTAAGAATAAGGTTCACTCACCAAGGTATATTATAACATTAGGAATATCCCCAAAGGACCGTCAAACCAATCTGATTAGCATAAGCCAAAAGGATGAAGGGATGCCAATGAAAGATCTAGATTCAAGGATGAGTTTTTTAAGAAATGAGGTATTCCTTTATTGTTAATTAATTGATTGAAGTTTGTGAAATTGATATTATGATAAAGAAAATGATAAAAGATAATGCATGAAATCAGATTGATCTATAAAAATAAGTGCAAGAGAAAAATAGATAGAATAGAATCACCTTGAAATTAGAAGAGGAAAAGTGACCTACATATATGAATTTGATTGTTGCCAAAGTGCCATAATCATCTATAACTCCATATACAAGATTGTAATGTTTGTAATTATATGTTGTGTAATTTTTAGCCAAAAAGTGTAGGACAAGGTCAAAAAATTTGACATCGACCTAGACAAGGTCAAAAAAGTCAACCTTGTCATTGTAGGTCCAAATCTGATAAAAAATATTGAGGGTCTGTGACTATGTCTGAGATTCCCAAATCCAGGTCCACAACTCCCTAAACAATTCCTTCACACAAAAAAGAAGGGGAATAGGTTATGGAAAGAGGTTTGCCTTGGTCAAACCCCTGTATAGGAATCAACCTTGAAATTAAATTGAAATTGCATAAAGAAAATTAATGTAAACAACATAAATGTTAGATTCACCATGAATGAAAAAGCTTCATGAATGGATGTAGTAATCAGTCAAATCCATGAATATGATTCTATGTATACTTGTATGGAAGAATCAAGGATGCCTTAAAAAATGAATGGATATACACTTTCCAATCCTAGATATTTAATGAAGGTATGCTTGATATGATAATCCTAAAGGATCGTATTTGTCATTAGTTTACAAGGAAATAGTTTTTGGACTGTCGGTAACATGATCACCGAGTGACAACATACAGACAAGTGCAATAATCACCGAAACAGTTAAGTGCAGAGGTCACCAAAGAAAACAAGCACAGTGAAAATTAAAATCAACCTATCACCGACAAACAATTTATAGAGTAAACAAAGAGCACAATTTATAGAGTAAACTGATAGACAATTCAAAGACATCATTGAGCGCAGACTAAAGAGAAGACCAAGCACCAGTCTACCGAGAGATAGTTTTATTTCTGAGAAAAGAGGATTTGAGATACACGTCAGATAAAGCACTTCAATTTTATAAATAGCTTTATGCTTAGCTGTAAAACCATTTCTCGAGGAACAAGTAAAGTATATGTAATTATTTTAATCACTCTAATTGATTATAAACATGCAAACTAGGAGATCAAGGTCAATTTGTAAACCTTTGATCATAGAGATTTTTATTGTAAAGCGTGAAACCTAATTAGGTCAATACATTGTATAAAAAGATGTAGTAATCAATTAGAACATGATGATTGTAGCTGCAACAGACATCTATGGATCAGACAAAGAGTTTCATGCAGAAGGAAAAAAAAAGATGAATTCAGTTATGAAGAATAAGATTCAAGGCTACCAAGTAGAACAGAGGTATTATCCATCACTATAGGTGATACACATATCTTGTGAACTTAAAGGATGTGTATTTAGCAATTCAAGATTGCATACTATCAAGTCAACAAGTATTTTTGACTACTCTCTAACAATTGTAGCAAATAGAAGAAATCCTTTAAGAAGGTGGACTTAACAGTCTTATTGTAAATCTCTTAACCGAGTGCACACTTAACAGTGTTGTTAAAATCTCTTAACCGAGTAGACCTAACTAGTCTAAAATGTCACTCCTAACAAGGTAAGATCATTAAAAGTGATCACAATTGTAGCCTTAACCGACACCTTCCATTCTTTAGATAGTGAAGCTTTGTGGGTTTCATCCCCACCACATTTTTTATCTTCTAACATGGGTTTTCTGTGTTACCAATTCTTGTGTCATGTGCAACTAATTTTCATGAATGTTTCTATGAATGTTTATATGCAATTATATTTATGTTTT
This sequence comes from Thuja plicata, assembly GCA_018584345.1. Lineage (NCBI taxonomy): Eukaryota > Viridiplantae > Streptophyta > Pinopsida > Cupressales > Cupressaceae > Thuja > Thuja plicata. The sequence goes on along the minus strand of MU225176.1, from coordinate 268,049 downwards.
GATATTACATGCATAAGGTAGAAAAGCAATATGGTTGGTAATGCAAGGAAAGATTACTAAGGGTTAATTGATAAAAAAGTTTGAATAGTACTGATTCGCCCCTCCCCTCTTAGTACACACCATTCCATTATTCCAACATGATAACCTCAAATGGAGAAAGAGAGAGAAGAAGAGTGAATGTATGGAGCTTCTTGATTGCTTGTGAATTCCTCTATTTGGCCATCATGGGAGAGAAATTTGCATCAATGAGATAATATTTCCTTTATTGAATGGATCCTTGCCTTCAAGTCTTGAATCTACCACTTCAATTGCACAACTTTAATTACTTGAGATCTTGAAATTCTTGCATATGAATGAGATCTTGAATGCATTATCATGTGATGTCAAAATAAGAGGAGAAAGTCCCCTTTAATACTCATGTTGGGGTTCAATTTAACTCTAGGCCGACCACAAATCTAAAAATTGAAAGAAAACCACACTACTAGGCCTGATCCAATTTTAGGCACAAATACCTAGGACAAGGTCGACCTAGCCCTAGTCCAGGAAATTTAGCCTCAAAATGTTTTGGGATCTATGGGAGTGTGATAGAAATAGGAGGGAGAAATTACAATTTGCTGGGATCAAGAAAAATGGTCATTCATACATCAAAATCACCAAAAATGGGGTCTAAAAGGTCCTAGAGCCTCCAATTATGGGTGCTAGATTTTTAGGATGATACATTTAGACCACACTTTAGCGGGATTATAAGATAAGATCATTATCATTGTAAATTAGATTGAATGCAAAAGATGATCTCATCAATGCCAAGCAGACAAAGAAACATCAAGACCCAAAGTGACTTGAGTCCTCATCAAATACAAAACTAAAATAAGAGAGGAATCTCTCTCTCTCTCTCTCTCTCTCTCTCATAATAAGAGTATGTCTTATTGTGAACCACACAAAAGAAAGCGTCATAAAAGATGGAACTGAACGATCTAGCAAGTTGTGTTATGATATTAAATCCATCGAAAAGGAGGAGGATCATACTAAGGATCCAAAGGTGTCAGTTAAAGGACCAAATATGCATGGTCAGTCTAAGGAATGAATGTGTATGGTCAGTCTAAGGACCAAAAGTGTGTGGTCAGTCTAAGGACCAAATGTGTGTGCAAAATGTGAAACATAAAGTGAAGTGTATGCCCCCATGTTAAAGTGATTGCAAATGCGTTAACAAGAGAAATGTCTTTAACAAAGCATGCAAGCATCCATAAGAAAAATTTCCACTATGAAATGCCTCCAAGAAAGGACAAGCCAAGGGAAATGAGCACATGAAAAAAGATAGCACAAAAGGGATCTACCAACTCTGGGTTCAGTATGATCATATGATAATACATAAGATATTATATCAAAATGAAATGTCATCATCCCCCAAATGTAGTAGAACTAAAACTACAATGGAAGAAAAAACACGTAAGATTTACAAATAAGAGTCTTTTTGGGCCGACATCACAAAAACCTAAAATAATAGGTAGCTACCATTTTACATCACCCTAATCAAGCAGCACAAAGACACATCTGCAAACAGTGGCACATGCACAACATAATATGTAACGATATATAGAAGAAGTGAGATACAAATAGAAGAATATTTATGACTTTGCAATTCCTTTATTACCTTGCTCCAAAAAAGCAACAAGGGTCATTTAAATAAATCTAAAAAAAACAAATAACATGAAACACATCATATGGCAGAGCGGCGGAGGAGAGAAGAGGCAGGGTTTCAAACTAGACATGAGGGATGACGGAGAGATGGTTTCGATAGGCATGGCCCAAGACAGTCATGGTTCCTACTAGCCAGGCATTTGTAGTCAGGCAAGAGAGCAACTGAGAGGACATAAAATGAGAGGGCACAACCGGGCTCATTGCAGAACAAGTGGGGTTTAGAAAGAATCTTCTCCGGTCTCAAGGAAGGGTATCAACAACTAACAGATAAAATTTGTCTTCTAAAGGTAGATGCGGGCCCTTAGCCTCTTACCAAGGAAAAATTGGAAACCACAGACAACCGGACAATTAGGTGACACGTTGACTCAGAGATTTGGAAGAAATTGGTCCAAATGTTGAGAGCATGGGCCGACTTCATGAAATGGGGGGGAGGGGGTGTTGGCTAGCCTACCCTAAGATCAGGAACTGGGTAAATAAATAATGAGGCCCCCATTTTGAAGTTAAAACCCTGTCGAATGGTTTCTTTTTTATTATCACAGATACAGAGACTGAAAAAACTAGAATCATGTTCAATGGTCCTTTTATGATGGGACGGATCAGTTTTTATATAAAATACTAGACCCCAAACTTCAACCCTAAGCAAGCATCAATCAAGGAAGTCCCGATTTGGATTCGGCTCTACATTCTGCTGCATGAGTACTAGCATGCAGAGTTATTTAAGATGGTTGGTGATCGATTGGGAAAATTTATCAAAGAGAATGAAGTGGTGGATAAAAAGGAATTTTGCATGTATGCTGTGATTTTTATACTATGGAAACTGCACCTTATACTATCACATGTGATGGAAGTCCGCACAGCTGAAGGATACTGGTGGCACGAAATAGAGGTTGAAGAGACACTGGAAAAGTGTAAAGAATGTAGGGAATGGGGGCATAAGGAAGAATAATTTTTAGTGGGTCAGAAAGGGAAAGGCAAAGAATTTAATATCCTGGAGAATATCCTAGCTCGTCTAATCCCAGTTCTTGAGAACCCTATGATGCAAATACCCAAAAAACAACAAGAAGGAAACCCCCAGGTGGCTAGTGTAGTTAACAATGAGGCAGAAGTGAAGGTAAGCAAGCCTCGGGTGGGTACTAGTGAAGAGAGAGGATCAACTGGGAAGGAAGTAGAGATGGTCTTGGAGGGGTCTGGTGAACCTAACAGGAAACTAGAGGACATTTTTTCTGGTCTGATGATCCCACCATAGATGGAAAGCATGGGTTTGGAACCAATGCTAGAGGAGGAAGGAATAGGGTTGGCTACGGAGCAGAGTAGCATTCGTGAAGAGCATAGCAATGAGTTTAAGGACATACACATGTCCCCTGTGAAATAATGGCCAGATAGCTCTGTGACAGATTTGGAGACAACTGTCATCAAAGATCAAGAATATAATCCTTTGGGACTTAATGAGGAAGTTGGTATAAAGGATCACCGATCAATCAAGAAAACAAAGCCTCAAATGACAAAATCCAATCTCGGAAGCCAAAAAACAAGAGGGAGAATGTCAAACCAATAGCTATTGGAAGACACAGGCAATACAAAGGGGCAAACTAAGCTTCGATCTGGAAGGGACTTATTCCCTTCTGGGAAGCCATGGAGCTCCTAACATGGAATGTCTGGGGCTACAATTCCCCTGATAAGAGATTCCTGATCAAGAGAGGTCTTGTTCAAGCGAAGCTCGATATTGTGTGTATTCAAGAGACTAAGTTAGATGGTGAAAACACAGCGAAGGTGTTTGGGGTCAGACATAAATGGTCTAGTTTTTTGGTTGATGCAGTAGGCACCTCAGGAGGATTAGGGATTATATGGAACCCTCAACTGGTTAAGGTGGAAGCAATTTCCAAGGCAAGATTTTGTAAATTGGCCAAGGTAAGTTCTTTCACTATTAATGTTTCAATATTTTTATTCATTGTCTATGGCCCTGTCAAAACAAAGGATAATAGAAGGGTCTAAGAAGAATTTTCTATGGCTTTGGATGGCCTTGGGCAGCAAGTGGCAATTATTGCAGGGGATTTTAATGCAAACCTTGTTCACTTGGATAAATGGGGTGCCAAGGAAAGGCTGAGTAGGGTCCAAACAAACTTTAATAATTTTGTAGTTAATAACGGGTTGTGGGAGGTGATAGCAGGAGGAGAAAACTACACTTAGACAAATAGGAGATTGTGCTTCTCTAACATTACTAAGAAGCTAGATAGATTTTTCCTGGCAGGTAGTTGGAATGCACTTCCTGTTGTGTTCGAGGATCAAATCCTAGGATGGTCAGGATCAGACCACTTCTCATTGGTACTAATGATTCACAAGGATGTGATACCACCCTAGTGTCCATTCAAAATGGAGAAAATGTGGCTGAGAGAACCTAGATTCAGGGAAATGATCACTCAATGGTGGGTTTCATCACCAAAGGAAGAAGGGAAATCTGCCTTCCAATTTTGTAAGAAACTGGTATTTATTAAGCAAAAACTAAAAATTTGGAATATGACCCATTTTGGAGATATTTTTGTTGAAAAAATGAGATTGGAAGGGCAGCTGAAAGTCTTAAATTGCAAATTCCAAAATGAGGGAATGGACGATGTAGATTTCCTAACAGAAAAAAATCTACTATGTAGATATAGTGAAATTCTATAGAGAGAGGAAGTTTATTGGAGACAGAAATTGAGGGAGATTTGGCTCAAAGTAGGAGATAAAAACATGAAGTTTTTCCATAGCTCTACGAAGGTCAAAAGAAGTGTGAATAGAATCCTCTCTATCAAGATGGCTAAAGGTAATATTATGGAGGAGATAGAGGATATCAACTAGGAGGCTGTTGAATTCTTCTCGAACCTCTGGGGTGAGGAAGGGGCCAATGATGATAGGGCTCAAAGAGAGATTCTACAACTCATCTTGAAGGTGGTAAATCAGGAGGAGAACCAGAAACTAACAACCCCAGTGTCCTTATCAGAACTAAAAGTGGTGATGTTTGGGATGGGTGGAGAAAAGGCACAGTGCTCGATGGGTTCCAAGCATTTTTCTACCAAATTTTTTGGGAGTTTTTAGGCCCGAAGCTGCTTGTAGTGGTGGAAGAGTCTAGATCTAAAGGTTTCATGTTAAAGGATTTCAACAATAAAATGGTTGCCTTAATTCCCAAGAAAGAGAAACCCAATACATTTGAGGATTTTCAACCCATATCACTCTACAACACAATTTATAAAATCATCACAAAGGTGGAAGAAAATCGTTTAAAGCCAGTGCTGGAGCGCTTGATTTCTTGGGAACAGAGCGACTTTACCCCCAATAGGAACATAGTTGATGGAATAATCATAGGTCATGAAGCTATCCACTTGGCCAGAGCTAGTAAGAAGAGGTACATGATTTTGAAACTTGACATCAAAAAGGCATATGATAGAGTAGACATAGGATTCCTAATTGAGATCCTCAGGAAATTTGGTTTTGATGAGAAATGGTCCAATGGATCAAAGGAATGATAAGCTCCTACCAAGCATCGATTTTAATTAATGATGACCCCCAAGGATTATTTTAAATGATGCGCAAAATTCGATAAGGCATTCCCATTTCACCATTCCTATTCATTATCTTGGCTGAAGTGCTTGGGAGGGCTATCTCAAGAAAAAAATCTCAAGGAATATGGAAGGGCATTAAGATTGTGTGAGCTTTGGAAACTACATCCCACTCTTAGTTCGCGGATTGTACATGTCTTTTGAGGGTGGCCTCAATGCAGGAAACCATGGTGATGAAAAAATTCCCAGACACCTACAGTGCGGCATTAGGGCAAAATGTCAACTAGCAAAAATCTAAAGTTTTTTTTCTTTAGAATGGAGGTCAGATCTCAGAGGGATATTGCTAGAGTACTTGGAGTCTGTATTGGACGACTCCCAGGTAAATTCCTGGGGAATCCCCTCTTTGTGGGTACAGATAAAGTAGAGCTATCAATGGAGTTGGTTGACAGATGCCAAGCCAGGATGGACGGATGGAAGAGTAAATGGATTACCTTGGCAGGGTGTATACTCTTATTAAAAATAGTAGTCTCAATAATTCCTATCTATCCAATGGCATGCTTTAAAATCCCAGCTAAAACTATCAAAAGTATACAACAAAAGATGTGCAAATTCTTGTGTAATGGTGCACAGGATCATGACAAAATCCCCTTAATGACTTGGGACAGAGTTTGTCAAAAAAAAGGTGGTGGCGAGGTTGGAATTAGAAACTGGAAATTGACTAATGAGGCGATGGGAGCCAAAATGGTATGGAAAATGTATAGAAAACTGGAACAAAGATGGGAAAAAGTTCTGCAAGCCAAATACCTGGACATTGCAGACTAGGAGAGAATATTAATGATCAATAATACACCTAGAGGGTCAGCCTTGTGGAACTTTTTGATCAGCCATAGACCAGCAATAATAGATCTTTTGTCATGGAAGATCAAAGATGGTAGGAAAGCTTCCTTTTGGCAGGACTCTTGGGACGAGCAGCCGATCTTGGCTCAAGGGACACTGCACCAGATCATCTCGGCAATGGAATGAGAGTGGGGAACTAAGGTAGGGAATTTTTTGAATCTAACCTCTGTTGAAATTGGCCAGGAACTCAAATGGAAGGATACAACAGATTTGGAACTCTTCGAGGAACATCAAGAGACCCTGGGGAAAATATTAAGTAGCCGAGTGGTCATTGCATCATAGGAACAAGATGAAGTAATCTGGGTAGGAGCAAAAAGTGGCAAGTATTTTGTAAAAATTGGCCACGCCTTGTTAGAAAATGAATTCCAAAAGGTGGAGTGGGAAGGAAATATTTGCTAGAAGAAATCTTGTTTGCCCAAAGTAGTAGCATTTACATGGCTAGATGGGAATGGGAGAGCCCTTACAGGTGATCAACTTATGTGGCTAGGATTCATAGGACCCTTTAGATGTGTCCTGTTTAATAAAGAAAAAGAGACCTTGGATCATCTGTTCTTGATTTGTGAATTCTCACAGGAAGTTTGGAGATTTGGACTGAAAAAATTGAACTAGCAGGGCCCCCTACCATCCAAACTTAGCGAGTGGTTAAATTCATGGCCAAACCCAAAAGGACTATCAACCTTGGTGGCTATTTGGCATGTCCTCCCATATAGTATAATTTAGTTGATTTGGAATGAGCGAAATAAGAAAAATTTCATAGGAAAGGCTAAAGCAGTAGCCCAATTTTTACCACAATTTGGACTAGCGGTATCATAATTGGTATCCAATGTGGCCACACAGACTGATGCTAGCAAGAATCCTTTCACTAAGGCTGACATGATGATGCAACACTAGTGGCCATTGGTGAAATACATACCCGTTAATGGGAATGGGAGGGTGCAACCTCCAAAAAGGTTCGAGGATGCCAGTATGAGTAATTGGCAACCTCCATCCCCTGGATGGGTAAAAATAAATTTTGATGGCACCTCATCTGGCGACTTGGGAATATCTAGGATAGGATATATTGCATGGGATGAGAGGGGAGAAATTATGGCATTAGGGGCAAAATGGATAAAAAATGGAACAAAAAATGATGCTGAGTGTTTGGCAGCAGTTGAGGCCATCCTAATGGTGAGACAACTACAACTTAGGAGAATTCATCTGGAAGGAGATTCACTCCTAGTAGTGAACAAGATTGCCAAAGGAAAAATGGACACCTGGTATTTGAATAAATATATCAGATGAATTAGGAATCTAGCAGGAGAATTTGAAGACTTCAAAGTCTCACAGGTGTCAAGAGTGGAAAATGAGATGGCGAATAAACTCTCAAATATTGGTGCCAACGGATCACTCAAAAACCAATTTGAACTATTTGAAGATTTGAGAAATGAAATATAGAGGTAAACAAACACACCAAGGAAGGAAACCATAGTTTGGGGCTTGCGAGTATAGTAAAACCTGAGGATGGAGAGCTATAACCGAAATGAAGATACTCGCCATTGAAAGCACGTGGTAGCTCTGTCCACTAGAAGGAAAAATATATGATGTTAAGGTGGATGTGTGTGAGCATGAGCTATTTCGACACAAGAACTTGCAAGCTAAGGATCCCCATCAGGTGAATGTAGAGAAAGTATAGAAGGGAGTAATGTGAAGGGATGGAGGGGATGATAGCATGATGACAGTGCCTTTTTGGTCTCTAGAGACTTCAGAAGCAATTTAAAGCCAACCAAGAAAAAGGAAAGGCCAACAATTTGAAAATCGGAACAGAAGCCAATAGTGCAAAATGGAGGCCAATTTTTCCCTCAGCATAGGCCAAATCCCAACATTCGAAGGACCCATTATGATGAATCAACTGAGCCACATCTTCAAGGAGGATGACAAAGATTTATGGGAATTAATATAGGAAATCTTTGGGGATCACTACCTGCAGGATTGGTGGAAACCACAAACAAATTTGGACATCTTGTCCTTGTTTGTTGCACTTGATCTCTTGGTGGTAGAGTCAAAAGATGAAGTGCGGTGGGTGGTCCGATAGTGCATGGTGATCAAGTGGGTAGAAGGAGTTGAGGAAATTCTATAGCGGGCGGAGGTGGGGGTTGGGTTTTACATGGGCAATGCACCATTTTAGATGGTGGGACATGGAAGCAGAGGATTGCAACCACTCATGCTCTAGTCTACAACTAGCCTAGAGGATGTCCACTTAGCTTGGGCCCTTTGTAGTTGGAAGGACTTGAAGGCTATCTTGGAGAAAAGAAAGATGGAGGTGAAGGATAAGGTCGAGGCCAAGCTCATTGGGAGGAAACAGAAGTAGACGCCCATTAAATCTAGAATGACTGTAGGAGAGGATGGAAGGCCACATATTCAAAGGTAGTTTCCAATCACAAGGAGGGGCAGAAATGCCAACACAATACGTAGGGTCTGAGAAGTAGAGGCTGCAGGAACAAGCAAGGTGGCTGAGGGTATGACCCACGTAGGTGACCTGGTGGAGGAAGGTGGCGCCTTCGGGAATTTCACCAAAGAGGAGGCTGCCATGTGGTTTAATTAGTGGGGATAATGGATTCCTTTTTGAATATTTGTTAATATAAAATCGATAAGATATATACTATGGTTACTTATAGATGAATTTAGGAGCAAGTATAGGAATGCAACGAAGTTTTTTGCATGATTGTAACTGGTAGCCATGTATGGTGATGATGTAATATTTTATACATATTAATGAAATACATATTACCGATAAAAAAAAATGCAACACATCATAGGGGAAGCACATTACAATAGGAAAACACACAAAATCCACTGCACCATAGGATCTACACAAGTGTATCGCCGACCCCCCATTTTAGTATATAATGTTTAGGGAAGGTGGGAAATGCAGAAGAGGAGAAACATCAAGAATAATAGATGGAACAATAACCAATTCCAAATAAGGACTGTGCTATTAAGATAGGTCACTTTGTTTGTCACTAGGAGTGATAGATAATTATTGTGAAAGCATAGCTGGTAAATCATGATCAATATAAATAGTCTCATACATGTCATCAGAATCACTAGTATGAATACCATTTTTAGCATCAATAAAATCATCATCAAGAGTATCTTCTTCATCCAAATTAGTTGTAATAGAATCTAAGATACACATAGAATTGTCAAATTTTTCAATTTTATCTTGTTTAAATTCACTTCCTTCGTTGGCTCAAGCATGGGTTTGTCAAAGGGAATCAAAACATGAGAAGGTGAATGAGGTGAAGCAATATTTTGAGAATCACATTAATGGGATCTAGAATGATGATTTTGATGACGGTCATGGGCATGATGATTGCATTTGGTTTTTCTAGAAATTTGGTTTGAGTCAGGATCAATCAACATTGGGCCCTTTTCTTCTTTATGAGGAAGAATAGAATGAACCACAATAGGTTGAGAGATGTCTTGAGGAGAATTTGTATGAGCAATAAGAGGTGGAATAAGAGCATATAGAGGAGGTGTAGGAAAAATTCCATGTCTAGGACTAAGAGATGGAACATCCTTAGGTTTTCTAAGTTCACAAAGCTTTTGGACCTTGTAAGATTGGTATGATTGAAAGAGATGGTTAGGACGGGTTTGAGTTGGTTGAGACATAGAAGGGAAAAATAAATCAAGGTTAACTGAGTCTTGAGGCACTAAAGGACAATAAATACTATGGTTAACAGTCATGATTTCTCCCTTATGAGGATATTTTAGGTATTTATGAATAGGATAAGCCATGAATTTCATGGAGGTAAGCCAAGAAAGACCAAGTTTGACTTGAAATTGATCAGAAGTTGGGATGACAATGAAGGTAATTTTTACCACCAAATTCAATAGGAAATGAAATGGAACCATGGGAAGGATAAAGGAAACCATTGAAAGTTTGGATCATAACATAAAATTGATCATAGAAATAACATTGAAATAATCTACTATAAATATTTTCTTAAGTTATCACATTCACCATGCAAGTCAGATCAATAAGGAAACCACGAGAAGGAAGGCCATCAATCCTTCAGACAATATAGAGGGGACCATCATGTGCTTTAATTTTCTTAGTAGAATCAAGGTAATGCAAGGATGAGATGGAGGTTTAGGTTTAACATGCTCAAATTGGTTGACAACGTGATTAAATTCATTTATTTTGTCCTTGTAGTCAATGCAAGGAGAAGAAGAAGAAGGTTGGGTAAGATCAATGGTATTGGTTGAATGAGATGGAAAAGGGTTGGTGTAGATTTTCAAATTTTGGTTGGGAGGTGCCACATATTTGTCTCCTTGATCATTGTCACCTTCAATAGATATAGAATTAGAATCAATAAGATCTTGGATAATAGTTTTCAAAGGGTAACATTTTTCAGTATCATGGCCTAGTTGACGATTGTATTGGAAGAAAGCTTTGGGATCTAAGTATTTGGATTGAGTTTTGTATGTGTCAATGGGTTTTATAGGAGGAAGTGTTAACAAATGAGAATTAATTAAATTCAACATCACATTATGTAAATATTCAGAAAGATGAGTAAAATTACAAGTAGTTTTAAAGATAGATGACAAAGGAGCCACACCTTTGGATGTTGTTTCCACTTGTTCATCAACAATGTTGGATGAGTTGTTGATTTGGATGAAGTTTTTTGGTTTTTGAAATTTGTTGAAATTGTTGGATATGACATCACTCTTATCAACAGGAACACGATCCATTGGAGTGGTTCTCTCAAATTGACTCACTCAAAGTTGATAATGATGAAGAACTGTACACAATTGAGTAAAATAAAGAAAATTTAGAAAGAAGGATCTTCCCTCTAATGTATTTTTATTAATTAGAAATAAAAATGAATTGCACATAAATATAAGGGATAGGATAAGAAATATAGGCACACAAATGCTTAAATCTACCAATGAGATCACTTACTTTTTCTTTAACACCTTGTTTACAATGCATTAAATTAATCAAAGAGATTTGAGGACCAATGTTGTTTTGAAGTTGTTGAATGAAAGTATTAGCAATATTTTGAAAGGAATTAATGGAATAAGAAGGAAAATAAGAATACCATTGCAAGGCTTTGTCTCTAAAGGTTCTAGTAAACAATTTTTCCATGAACCTATGGTCATGAGATAAATCACTACACAAGGTTTGAAAAGTTTTGACATGAGTCAAAGGATCACCCTTACAGTTATAAGTCTCAAGGTGAGGCATATCCATATTTCATGAGATAACAACATGGATAATATACAAAGACAAAGGACTATAAATGTCACAAGAAAGAATTTTGAACTTGGATTGAGTCTTGGAGGCAATTTTTTGTTGCAAAGAAGAAATTTCTTGAGCTAAACTATTAATGGTAGAATCGGTAGAAAGGATGGCGTAGGACGGGAAACATGAGAAATGTTAGGAGCATTATTGAAAATTGAAGGAATGGTTGAAAATGAAAAAGGGACACTATGGTAAGTGGGCATGCATGAAGGCAATGAAACACATGTAACACTTAAGGAATAGAAGGAAGAATAGGATTAGAAAGACTCACATGTGTAGGATTAATATTTTGAATTGAAGTTATTTTGATAGGTGGAGTGTAAGTAGACACACTAGGAATAGAAGTAGGGATATGCAATTAGGTTTGAATATTGGTAGTAGGTGGAATGAAGCCTAAATATTGAGAATAATCCCTAACAGGCTTGACATTAGTACCAATGAGATGATAATTATACACAAGATTTTAACACCATGTTCATCATTATGAAAAAATTTCCTTAAGCCTCAACAACAGAAAGAAACTCAGGATTCAAATTTTCATGACCTAACCATTGTTCAAACTTTTCAAAGTTATGGGGAAATTTTTGGAATTGGACAGTAGGAACCCTTAAGGTTCCATCTTCATCATGAGAAGAATGAGAAGAGTTATTCTCCATGATAGGTTTTATATAATTAAGATTCATGTTGGTCTCATCGAGATTCCTAGGAAAGAAGGAGAGTTCAGGATCAAAGAAACCCATAAGTATACGACTTCTTCTAACCCGAATGCTATAGATTGGACTCAAAGTGATAACACTCATGCACAAGGGAATGGAGGGAAATGAAAATTATGATATTTCAAGGAAATATGAAATCCAAAAGAGAGTCTTTTATTCAAAGCACATTAACTATCAAACATGTAATGAAAAGCATAAACAAGTGGATTTGATTATGAAAATGAAAAACATGCCATGAAGATATGTATCTATAGATCTAAATGCATAAAATGTAGTAAATATGTGATACAAATAGTAACTAACACAACACGTAAAAAGTAGATCTAGATGTCTAAATGTATAAAAAGAGGATATAAGACTAAATCAAAATAGGAAATGTCATAAGTCGGGTTCACCAAAATATATAATACAAAATGGTGAGAAACACTAGGAATGAAGATCACTCACCAAGGTATATTATAACATCAGGAATATTCCCAAATTCTCATCCTCAAACCAATTTGATTATCACAACCCACAAGGATGAAGGGATGCCAATGCAAGATCTAGATTCAAGGATGATTTTTTGGGGGAAATGAGGCATTCCTTTGTTGTTAATCGACTGATTGAAGTATGTGAAATTGATATTATGATAAAGTAAATGATAAAAGACAATGTATGAAATCAGATTGATTTATAAAAATAAGTGCAAGAGGAAAATAGATAGAATAAAATCACCTTGAAGTTAGAAGAGGAAAAATGACCTTCAAACCTGAATTTGACTGTTGTCGAAGTACTAGAATTAGTTGTAACTCCAGATCTGGGACTCTGATGTCTGTAACTATATGTTGTGTAATTTTCAACCAAAAAGTATAGCACAAGGTTGGAAAAGTCAATCTCATCATGGAAAGGGTCATAAAAGTCAACCTCGTCCCTGTAGGTGCAAATGTAATGAAAATTTCTAAGGGCCTGTGATTGTGTCTGAGATTCTTGAATCCAGATCCATAACTCTTGAAACTATTCCTGCACATAGAAAAAATGGGAAAAGGTTATGGAAATGGGTTTTCCTTGGTCAAACCCTTGTATAGGAATCAAACTATAAATGAAATTGAAATTTCATAAAGGAAAGTAATGTAAATAACATAAATGTTAAATTATCCTTGCATGAAAAACCTTCACGAATGGATGTAGTAATTAGTCAAATCCATGAAGATGCTTGTATAGAAGAATCAAAGATGCCTTCACAAATGCATGAATCTACACTTTCCAATCCTAGATCTTGAATGAATGTATGCTTGATAACCTCAAATGGAGAAAGAGAGAGAGAAGAAGAGTGAATGTATGGATCTTCTTTCTTTCTTGTGAATTCCTCTATTTGGCCATCATGGGAGAGAAATTTGCATCAATGAGAGAACATTTCCTTTGCTTGAATGGATCTTGAAGAAATGGAGACATGGAAATCCTATATTGGGTGCTTTCCTTCAAGTCTTGAATCCACCACTTCAATTGTACAACTTTAATTTATTGAGATCTTGAATTTCTTGCATATGAATGGGCTCTTGTATGCTCAAAATTTTTTAGGATTTAGGGGAGTGTGATAGAAAGTGGAGGGAGAAATTATAGGTTGCTGGGATCAAGAAAAATGATCATTCAAACCTCGAAAACACCAAAATGGGGTCTAAAAGGTCTTAGAGCCTCCAATTATGGGTGCTAATTTTTTAGGATGGTACATATATGCACCTAATTTAGATTTTATATAACAATCATGTTGTCTCTACATCACAAGTTTTTCTCAGACTTCTCAAAATTTGATCTCAATGTCTTCCTTTTTGGGGGTCAATCCACTATCTTAGTGTTTACCTTTATGGGGGCCAAACCATTATCTTGGTACCTCAATCTTGCCCTATTGTACACCTATATAGCTTATGCTACATGTATCAATATGATGCAAAGTTTCCCTATCACATGCCTATCTAGAAATTGCTACACATTTCAATGCACCATCTAAAGCCTCCATATAACATGCCTATCTAGCATTTTTTAGACATGTAGAAGCACTATCAAAATTTCCCTATCATATGGTTATCTGGAATAGCACAGATTTCCACCCATATTGGTGCACCATTAATCATATTGGGTCTACAGGTTGTCTTCATCATCCAACACACTTGTCTGAAACTTGTGTGTTTGATGTAACTCAAAAAAAATTAGGGCTTCCTAGCTAAGGGCAACCCCATGTGACAAGATCCCTACAGGTAAGATAGGTAATTTTTGTCTTACTTTGGCTCACATCTATATTCTAATATGATATGCTCTCCAATGTGAGAACAAAATGTAATGGCACAAATTTTCACCCCGATATAAATCACCATTAAGCATTACCCCTACCTTAGTCTAAGACTAAAAAATACACATTATCTAGTGACGCCCGCTCACCATACTTCTTCACCATCCACTTCTAAATCTAGGCCATGCGGCCTTTCAGGTATAGGACGTGTGCGCATTTCGAACATGTCCGTGTGGTGCGCACTGATCTAAAAATTTGTAGACATGTAGAGTACCATTGAGGCATTACAAATTTTCACCCTACAAAACCTAACACCTACATTGTCTGCCCACCGATGCCCAGACTTGAGTTTCTCCATGATAATGGAATTTTGAACCTTCATTTTCTCTCTCTAGATATTCTCTTCACACTCCTTGGCTCATTTTTGGTTTTCACTAAAGGATCTCGAGGTTTCTCCATACTTTAGATAAATTTCTAAAAGGTTACGTAGAATCTCATGTTGGACATTCACTCGATTGTTCTTACCTTCATCTCATAAAGATTTTATTTATTGTGGTGAAGGGGATTTGTCTACACTCCCTATTTGAATTTTACTAGTCATATCATATTACCCTTTCTATATTATTGTTATTTTACTATTACATATTGATTATATCTTTTTGTGTCTATTTGACAGCTATGGAGGTGGGAACAACAAATCAAGCACTTGACTGAAGAAGGTCTCCAAATAATCACCCAACATATTTTTTTGTTTTTATGTGTGCAGACTTGCAAGAAAAATCACGTGGAGTGTTTTCTTCATCAATCATCAAATCTAGTGTATCTTCTTCCTTTCCGCATAGTTTATGATTCAGTTGTGCTTGGTAAATGCATTATGTAATTTCTATTAATCTAGTTTCCATTACTTTAGTTGCTTTGTCATTCTTCCTTGTTTGTTGTGCCATCATCTATGGTCTAACCATACGATACAAACACACATTGCATTATCATCCTATACTTGCATTGGCATCCTAGAGCCTTGTTTTTGTCTGAGGTAGTGAGCTTACAAAGATCACTGGTTATTCTCTATCATTATCTCTTTTATTTTTCATAAAAAAAAACTCTAATCAATTGGTGTCTTTAATCTATGTACATTTAGTTGTGTGTGGTTTCTTATTTTTTTAAAACTTATCATACTTAAACACTTTAAATTATTTAGAACTCTCTCTCAAATACACATTATATTTGATCCCCCTATATTTGTGCACTAGTAGAAGTGAGTTGGTACAAGGGAAGGTCCATCCCTTGATACTTTATTCAGTATCTAGGTCGATGTAATTTTTCCTTCTCCACAATTAGAATTAAATCATTCAATTTAGCTACAACCCTAATATTTCTTTCATAAATGTGGGTGTTGGGAAAGTCATCTATGATTGGAATCCTAATCTATCTTATGCCTCCCTATATTCCCTTAATCTATTGATCCTATCTACTTGATTTTGAAATAAGGATACAAATGATCTAATCAATTTTCCCACATAAATATTCAACATATATATTAGAAAAATGTGTTTAAAACACTCACACATTTAATTTTTAAGATCTAGGTGACAATACATGTATGCTTCCATAAACCCAATACTATCTTCAAAATCTAATGGTATTTTTTCTACTAACTCGGTTGAATTATATTTTAGAAAATATTCCCTAAGAAATAAAGAATACATATCAACATATTTTATTGAAGAAACCAGAGAAAAGGTGATATCCACTACCTGTTCAAGTATTTGTTTAGTCTCATCTCTTTGTCGCCTAGTTGTGTTCATCTCTATTTGGAGATAAACATTTAAAAAAGAAATCCTACCAAATAAATGAAATCATGCAAATAATGTGGAGGATTCATTGTCATTAGTTATTAGGAATCATCTGAGTTTGTAAGGCACAATTTGAGTTCCTTTCATCAATTCTTGTTTTATCTTTTTTATTTCCCCAACATTCATAACAACCTCCAAATGCACCTTCCATAAGGACTCCTCTATTTTTTCTAACTACTCGGACATGCTCTCCACCTTTGCATTGGATTTCTACTTAATCATCCTTGCCTTGACAGTGACCTTAGTGAATTTTTGTCTTCTCCTAATAATTTCCACACACAAGGCTAATTTTAGCCTATGTTTATCCAATTCCTTCTTAATATTAGACAAGTTCATGGCATGTTTAATTGTGCAACTCGTTCCTCTTTTTAATCTTGTTTTATCTTGCCTTTCTTCTTCTTCCTCTTGCATGGGCTCCTTTCCCTCTATTATGGTGAAAGTTTTGGGCGATGTAGGTGATGAAAGGGGTTGAATGTGGTAGAGAAATTTTTTGTGAGAAAATTGAGTGTGGTAGGTAAGGAGGTACTGGTGGAGATGAAGAGGGTTTTCTATAATCAACGCTTCCTAAAATCTCAACTTATTCCACTTCTCGTTGTTATTTTTTCACCTCCTATAACTAAATAATTTTTTACTTTCTTGTTCTTGGGGGAAATAATTTGGTGGATTTAGGTTTTTCTTTATCTTTCTTGGGTAGCCCTTTATCCATAATGAGTGCATCAAAAGAACTATGTGCATCTTGAATAAGGGAGTTTTGATAAGGGTTGGCAAGGGAATCAAGAGTGGGGAAAGAAAGATTTTATTTCCTCCTCTTAATCTTCAATTTGTATAATTAAAGTGGGGCCCATGGTAATTTTATCATTTGAATACTTCTTCACTAACTCCTTTTCAACATGGATATAAGTTTCACCTTTCTCCAATTTTTCCCTTTTTTATTTATTGGGGATTTTGTTTCTCTTTTGACCTATTTTTCTTTGCAATCCCCTTCTTTATTGAGAATTTTATCCATTCTTCTTTACCATTTTCCTTAAAAATGAAGTGATGTTTAATTATTAGATGACTTATCTAGCCACCTTTCTCTCTATATTTGATCATTGTATTACTAGAACAAAAGTAAATTGAAATGATAACAGATTCAATCTTGGCTCTAGTTTGAAATTTCCATCGTAGACATGTGTAACCATCCATAGTTTGAGTCCCAAAAACATTCCATATTGACCATCACATGAAAAAAATTATTAGCCACATAACCATTATCAACCATGTCTCTTGTAGGATAGCCTCATCCACTCCTTACACCCTATCTTTACGTCTCAAAAGAGTAGATTAAGAACCTAGTTCTTGTTAAAAATCATTGATGAGCTCTTCATAATTATGCTAACCTTTCCCAATGAATTCTCCTCCTTCAAGAATGTTTAATATAGGCACTGACACTTCTATTATTTCTCCTCTCATCATGGTAACATTAATGTGGAAATTTTGGACAAATTCATTAACCATGTTGATCTTATAGCATTCATATACAAGGAGAAAATCAAGCAACCTAACCTATTGCAAAAATATTATAGTCTCTAGATCCAGAATGAATTCATTTGGCTCAAAATTTCTCTTTTATCTCATTGTTATTACACAATGTGATGACAAATTCCACCGAATAAGAAGATTACAAAGGTTGATTTCAAGAAAGGTTGTGTCTGTTAAAAATGGAAATAATTTGAATGTGTGCAGAGACAACAACCATTGCTATTATTATGACATGTACTCATTAATTCCATCATACTTGTCATCATTTCCCTTAGGAGTGATACATGGATTTCATATCCTTTTTCATAATTTTGAACCCTTGTGAAGTGAATATCTTATCTTTTTAAATGTCATGGGGAGTATTATTATATCACCTTGAATTTAATTTGACATCTAAAAGAGTACATAAATGATGTAACTCATGCAGTTGAATCGATATTTTGTAACATTAGATATTTTTATAGTAATAATTAATGATTCTTAAGCACATTATAAGGATTACTTGATGTACCATCCTAAAATGTAAGCACCATTATTATGTGCTCATTTAGCCTCATTTTAGTAAGTATGGGTTCCCACATTGATTTCACATCCTTCTAGCACTTATGTATGATAATCCATAAAGGATCAGATGTTGTAATTAGTATACAAGCAGACAGTTTTGGTCGGTCAGTCATGATCACCGAGTGACAACATTCACCAAGTGACAACATTCATCAAGCACAATGATCACTAAAATATTTTGAACACTGAGAATTATATCACTCGAGCACCAGTATACAAAGACATCATTGAGCACCAGTATACAGAGACATCACCGAGCACCAGTCTACACTGAGAGACAACATTTCACCGAAAAAAGTGGATCTCAACTACACGTCAGATAAAACACTTTAATATTTAAAATAGCTTTTTGCTTATCTGGATAATCATTTCTTGTGGATCAAGAAAAGCGTTAATGATGGATGTAATTAGTTAATTGATTGTATTCATGCAAACTAGGAGATCAAGGTCAAGTTGTAAACCTTTGATCTTAGAGTTTTTCAATAAAAGCATGAAACCCAATTATGTCAAAATATTGTATATATAGATGTAATAATGAATCAAGAAGATGATGATTGTATCTGCCAAGGACATCTATGGATCAGACAAAGAGTTTCAAGCACAAACACATATAAAGAAGAATTCAATTTATGCAGAACTACATTCAAGGCTACTGAGTAGAACAGAGGTATTATCCATTACAATAAGGTGATATATATTTTATGTACTTAATGGATCTGTAATCAGAAATTTGAGATTGCAAGAAATCAGGTCATATATTTTTTTACTCTCTAACAATTGTAGCAAACAACAAAATCCTTTCACAAGGTGGACTTAACAGTTTTTATGTAAATCTCTTAATCAAGTGCACACATACATTGTGTTGCTAAAATCTCCTAACTGAGTAGACTTAACAAGTCTAACATGTTACTCCTAATAGGGTAAGATCATCAGAAGTGATCACAACTTGTAGCCCTAAAAAGCACCTTCCATTTTGCTGATAGTGAAGCTTTGTGGGTTTCATCCCCACCGTAGTTTTTACCTTCTAACAAGGGTTTCTGCGTTATCAAATACTTATGTCATGTGTAAATGAGTTTCATGAATGTTTCAATGTTTGTTTACATGCATTTACATTTATGCTACAATATTTCATGCATGAAGTAGAAAAGATACAATGGTCGGTTATGCAAGTAATGAGTACTAAGGTTTAAATTGTAAAAGTTTTTATGGGTACCGATTCACCCCTCCCCTCTCAGTACACACCCTTCCATTATTCCAAAATTGCATCCTTCAAATCAAATAATATTCAAAACTCAAGGTTGGCTCTAACTTATATGCATGATTTCCCATTGTTCATCCAACCACACAATTAATTTCCCCCCTAAGGTCTTTACATTCATTTTTGGATTTGGGATTGGCCCCGATCTCCTAATAGGTTGTGATTTTAACCACCACTTTTTTGCACACTCCCTGATATCCTAGGAGGTTTTGAGACATTTTTACCTAGACTAGGTTGGTGAGGTTGACCTTGTCTAGGACTAGGTCGACAAGGTCAGCCTTGTTCTAGTGTTTTGTGCCCAAAATTGGTCGGAAGCCCAATGACAAGATTCTGTTCCAGGGTTTGAAATTATAGTTAGTCTGGATAAAATTTCAGCCCTGAAATGTGTATAAAAGGAGACCTCTTCTTCGTATTTTAATATCTACATCTACATCATCCATTATTGTGCAAGCTACATACACATCTACAAGAAATTCAATGTACATTCAAAAGATCCAAGTGCAAGAAAGAAACCATTAGTGAAGGCTTCCATCATCAACATTACAGACAATCAAGAATTCAAGTACAAGGAAGCGACCGAGAGCCATTAATAATTTCAAATATTCATTCCATCATGCACTCAAGGCATTTATTTCCATATATCTAGCTACTTTCCCCCATTGGAGGTCAAGAAAAGGAATTTGCAATCAATGAAAGAGATCTAAATTCATCCGTCAAGTCTTCTTCATCTCTTCCTTCCTCAATCCAACATTGTGGAAAACTACAAAATCTATCATTCAAGGTTTTGGTTCCATTATTTCCTATTGGGTTTTTGTGGAGTCAAAGTTTTTGCATCAACACTTGCGATCACCTCCAAAGAGGCATTGCATCATTAAGGTATAAGGTGATTTATGTTTCAGATCTAAGATTCCATTTTTTATTATGAAATTTCAATTTAATTTCAAGGTTGATTCATATACAAGGGTTCAACCAAGGTGAACCCCTTTCCACAACCCATTTCCCCTTCTTTTTTGTGTGCAGGAAATTTTTTAGGAGTTGCAGATTTAGATTTGGGAGTCTCAGAATCTGTTGCAGACCCTAAAAATTTTTCATCACATTTGTACCTGAAAGGACTAGGTTGACTTTCATGACCTTGTCTAACATAAGGTTGAATTTGACGACCTTTTCCACCAATTTTTGGCTTAAATTTGTATAGTGGACAACTATAGACATTAGAGCCCTAGAATTGGAGTTACACCTGATTCTAACATCCCAACGAAAGTCAAATTTAGATGTGAAGGTCATTTTCCATCTTCTTTCTTCAAGGTGAGTTCATTCCTCCAATTTTCCTCTTACATTTACATATTACATCATTTTTTATAATAATAAAAAATCCCCCCTTTTACATAGATCTTGTATTAGCAGCCTTCATCTTTTAGTTTTACTAATCATATTGTTTAAAGGGTGGGTTTGTATTCTAATTCATAATATGATCTTGGTGAGTGATCTTCATCTTAGCATTGCTCACCATTTTCCATTATACATTTTGGTAAACCTGACTTATTACAATTCCATTCTAATTTTTGTGTTAGATTTCCTTTCTATGCATTTAGATATATAGATCTATTTTGTATGCATTTAAATCATATTGCTACAATTTATGCATTTGGATATCTAGGTTCACCATTTTCCATTATACATTTTGGTGAACCCGACTCGTTACATTTCCATTCTGATTTTAGTGTTAGATTTCCTTTCTATGCATTTAGACGTCCAGATCTATTTTGTATGCATTTACATCATATTGCTACAATCTATGCATTTGGACATCTAGTTTCACCATTTTCCATTATACATTTTGGTGAACCTGACTTATGACATTTCCTCCTTTTGATTTTAGTGGCTAGATCTTCTTGGTCTAGATCTCCTTTGTATGCATTTCATTAATCAATATTTACATTGTATATATCAAGATCTTTTTTTTCATACATTACATTGTTACATATTTATGAAAACATTATATTTTTCCATTAGTATACTTAGAGAAAAACATGATCTACACCATCGGTTTACTCTACACCGACATATAGGGAACAACACTATCCAACGCCAAGGTTACCTGACAAACACTGTCAAGTGTTATCTGATGACAAAAAGGTAAAAGAAACCCGATGAGTAACAATAGTGCTACCCGATGGAACAACAAAGAGAGGAACTTGACAGATATAGGGAACCACGACCAATAGTTCAATCAAGGAATGCCGATAGACTTCAAGTTCAAACTGACAATGAAGAACCAACAGTCAGTTACATCCCGAAAAAAGTGGATCTGAATTTCCACATCAGATAAATCACTGAAGTTGTATTTATAGCTTCTTGATTTGCTTTTAAATCCATTATGTGTGGAGGAAGCAATGTATTTACTATTTTTTTAAAAATTAGTTTTACTGTTTTAAAACATGCAAACTAAAGATCAAGGTCAAGTTGTAAACCTTGGATCTAAGAGTTAACATTGTACTGCATGAATTCCAAGATAGGTCAAATACTTTTATAAATAGGTGCTCAATCCATTGAGAATAGTTGTTGATTAATGAAGATAGTAGCCACAAAGAGAAACTAGAGACCGGACAAATAATTCATGCAGAAGGACACAAACAAAATCAAATCAGTTTTCAAGAATAGAACAGAGGCTACCGATGAGCAGAGAAAATGTATTCATTAATCACTTAAGGTGATATTATTACTGTAAGAGCTTTAATGGATCTATAAATCAGCAATAGTAGATTGCATATAGTTAGGTCAACATTTGTACTCATTCTAACAAGTGTAGTACACTAATGAAATCCTTTCAAGAAAGGTGGGCTTAATCATCCTATTGTAAAATCTCATAACTAAGTGCACACTTAAATCAATGTTGCTAAAGCTCTTAACAGAGAAGATATTAACAGGTCTCCACCTTAATACTCCTAATAGGGTAGATCATCAAAAGTGATCAAATTGTAAGCCTTAACTGGCTCCCTTCCATTCTGTAGATAGTGAAGTTTTGTGGGTGCCATCCCCACCACAATTTTTACTTCCTAACAGGAGTTTTCTATGATACCATATCTTGTGCTATGTGTTTATCATTTTCATGAATGTTCCTACGACTGTTGAAAACTATTAAAGATTTTGAACAATAATACATGCATAAGAAAGAATAACAGTAATGATTGGTAATACAGAATTGAATAATTACTAATGATAAATAAATAAAGGTGTTAAAAGTTTTAGAGGTACTGACTCACCCCTCCCCTCTTAGTACTACTTCTCATTAATTCCAACAATTGGTATCAGAGCTTAGTCTCTTCTTGGAAAGCTTAAAGGCTTAAGAGAAAAGATTATACAATGGAGAAGTACAAACTTGATAAGAAAATTGAGAACAAAAATCTTGAGATACAAATGTTCTACGAATAGTATAAAGAAGCTAGAATCAAGATGAGAGAGCTGTTGGATGAGAGAAAAGGTATGGCTACCTGGAACAATGAAAAAGACTATCAAGAAGAAGAGATTCCAGATTTCTTTGAATCTTCAAGATCAAATGCAAGTAATACATCAAATACATCAGAAGAGAACATCACTGATCTAAAGGAGATCAATCAACATCTGACAGAACTAATAAAGATGCTGCAAATCAGTTAAGAGAGCCAGATGGTAAGAATGATTGATGTGATGAGTTCTGATAGACAAGCTAAAACAGAAAGGACACTTGCTATTGATGATAGAAGGAAGATTTTAGAGAAACTACAAGAAAAGGAAATGTAAATTTAAAGACATGCTGAGCATCACCATGATCTCACAAATTAGATTATCCTTATGAGTCAAGAAGCAAACAGAATAAATGTGGAACTCATTGAAAGAATATAGATTATCGGTGAACTAAGAGAAGAAAATGAAAAGCTAAAGCATGAGGTTAGAATTTAGCAACAACATAATGAGATTATTAGAAAGGCCAAAGAAAGAAATAAAAGAATGGATGACTTTCTTGAAGGAAAATGAAGAGTCAACAAAAACAACCGTATAGGCTTTACCGAAAATGGAGAATCATCAAACCCAAAAATTATCTATGAAAATCCAAGACCAAGAAAGCTGACATGCAAGCACTCTGGAAAGAAAGGGCACACATCAAATGTATGTAGAGGTAAAATGAAAGGTATTCCTTAATCTACACCTACATCTTCATTCACAGGATTGTGCTATAAATGTAACAAGAAATAACACAAGGCTTATGAATGCAAGAGCAAGATAGAACAACCAAAGAAGGAATCCTACATGGACAAATACTGTCTTACATGAAAGATCAATGGACACACATCTGAAGAATGCTGGAAAAAGAAAAAGAAAGCATGGAAGCCTAAAGGAAAAAAGGTTCCTTATCAACCAAAGAGAATCGGTAATCAATATACATAGGATTACAATACATGGACAAACTGTACAACATGTGGTAGATATGGTCACATTGCTGTAAACTACATGAGAGCATGGACCAAAAGGTCTAGAGGCTGGTCAAACCCCAAAATGGCATGCTTACACTATCATAAAGTTGGTCATCTCAAGAAATATTGCAAGGACCGATTGACAAAAATAAGCACATATCCCAATGGAAACACCATTGAAGATATCTGGAGGACAAGAGACAAAATGTGGATAAAAGCTTCAAGCAATGATGAAGATGGACCAAGAAATACAAATGGTGACACCCCATCCAATGGATCTGGTGACACCACCAACCCCACTTGAGCTGAACAAGTAAGTATGGAACTGCACTATACCAAGTTATATTTTGCATCAGTTCCATTATACATATTGATAGATAGTCAACATTTGCATGAACCAAAGATGCATATTACTTTACTTGTTACAAATCTAAGAATACAACACCGTCGATAAACACTTACCAAAAATCATCAATGAACATAATAATGAGTTGTTTACAATTACTGAAAATTGTCCGTCAACTAGTAAAAATGCTAAATTGTTAATGTAACCTGACGCCCATCGGTAAGAAAGCAAAGTACAGAAGTTGTCATGACAGACTACCGATATCTGTCGGTAAAAGCAAAATGGTTAAAAATTGGCCAAAGCATCATGTCTTCACCGACGATGATTTGAAATTTCCTCCCGATGAAACCCATCTTCATGTCCCAATGAGTCATTGAGCATCTATTGTAAAGACTTAGGTCAAAAAGTTTATAAATAGTCAACAGGACAACTTCATTTTTCACCCGTGATTTGAAGAGAAAGTAGAGTGAAAACCAAGCGATTAAAGAAGAGAAAATATAAGCATCCCCAGATCAATTCAACACACATCAAATAGATCTTTCATCACTATTACAAATTAAAGTAAGTACCAAAGGCACCGAAAGATCTCTGTCATTATTTTATCAAGAAAGCCCTAATTTTGAGAATACCCTAAAAACTTGAAATACAATGGCAACCACCTCAAGAAATGCTAAGATGAAGAATGATAAGAGGAATATGGTGAAACTGATCAAGAACAATACATGTGTCAAGCCGAAGTATAAAATCTGCCCAGAAATTGCATCAAAACCCAATGAAACCGGTGCATTTTCAAAAATTTCACCTAGGGTTTTGCTCATAGAAGATGTTAGGTCTTATATTCACTGCAAGATCACAGAGATAGGTGATCTTGAAATGGATGAAGCTTTTAAGAAGCTATGTGATGCTGAAGCAAAACTAAAGGAAGAGCATAAACACTTGGAGGTCAAAGGGTTAACTAATACCCTATATTTCCCAAGGGAATTCAAAACATAATGGATAAGGTTAGTCTTGAGCAGAATGCATGACAACAAGCTATGGCTAGACCAACACAAGAAAATAACCAAGGATGTCCTTCACACTATCATTGGTTATCTAATAATCGACAATCCTAGGGTACACAAGCATCCATCCCTGAAAGGATTTGAAAAAATCACCAATGCAGAAGGAGACAACATAGGTCTCAAAGTGAACACAATCACTGACAAAGAGCTAAAATTTGGTGCATGTGTTATTGGGTATAAAATCTTTCAGGCTAGCAGACTGAACAACATTTCTGCAATAGCAGTAAGCATAGCTTACAAAATGGTAACAAAAGGAATTCAGATGGATATGTGTGAGATCCTATTAAAACAACTTGATGAGAACATGATCAAAATCAGGTCTACAAAGACCAACACATTTAAGTTTGGATCACTTACCATGTGTATCTTTTTCTATTTTCAAGAATAATTTCCTTCGATAGGAAAAGTTGTATGGGACTCTACCAAACTGGTAACCCAATAGATTAGTGAACTAATTAAGTCACTAGGAGATAATTTTGAGTCTGTGATGTCTGCATACTTCCTTGAGTTCAAGGAAAAGATGATGGAAAGAACTAGGATTCCTGAACAACTAGTTGAAAAACATAAAGATGAGATATGTTTTATGGAAGACATAGGTTACACCCATATCAAACCAGTTGTACCAAGAACAGCTTGGTTAGCACCATTAGACTATGAGATCAATATTGATCAAGCTACAAGTGCAATTGAGGCATTAATTAATGAGCCCATTGATAAGAAACAACCAAGTTTTGGGACATATGAAGAGGAAAAATCTAAGATAAAACAAGGCCTAGAAGTCAAGAAGACTATATAAAAAAAGGATAAAATGATTAAGAATCTCAAGAAGATTCTATCGGTTACAGAGGAAGAATAGGATCAACAAGAGGAAACTGATGAATAGGGGACCATCGGTGAAGAACAAGAAGAAAATAAATTAGATACAAAGGCGACTGAATCTGATACACCTCCATCTCCACCTCCTGCAAAGAAGAAAATAACAAGTCAAAACTGCTGCAACCAATACCACACCGCTTAAGAAAGGTCAAGTAAGGACCTATATGAGGAAGCAACCAGCTAAAAGAACTAGATAACAAACTGTCAAAACCATACCACCAAAGAAGAGGAAAAGGTTGGTTAGGACAAAGGATGACTTGGATGACACTAAAGATGATGAGCCTGATGTAGTGAAGAAGAACTTCAGAAATCAAATAGTTGATGAAGCTGCCAAATCCATTACTACACATGGTACAATGACTAATAAGAAGATCAGACAATGTGATACACTAAACCTAGAGGATCAGAATAAAATATAAGAGGCAGTCATAAAGTCAATGATCAAGAACAAGTATGCACCTACAGAATTTGTAAATCAAATACCTAACAAGCTAGGTAAAAGGGTATACCAACAATGGTCATATTCCCTACAAATAGAGAGAGAAGCAAGAGAAAGGGTACTTGTGAGACTGATGCCTCCTAAATCCAAAGTTGAAGAAATAAAAGAAGTACTAAAGAAACACTCAAGTAAATTTGTAGCCAAAATAAGGCCATACAAAATTACTAGAGAACAAGTTTATTGAACTGGATTCAATGACAAAAACTAAATGGAGACAACTTATGGATCTACCGGCAAAGTCAACAAGTGGTGAAAAATAATTACTTCTCACCAACACACCTCACAAAGAGGAGGAGATAGAAAATAAAATTCCTCAGCATATTTCTTTGGACAATACTAAAAGTGACAATGAGCCTATAAACGTAGACACCGTCATGGATGATATCATCCAAAACATCACTAACTATGACTTAGACAAAGATCCACAAAAGAAAGATGATGTCATATTTATAACACTTAAGGATCAACAAAGCCATCAAGAATTGCAGACATTAGATGGTAAAATAGTTAACATTGCTGATGAACAAGTGCAGGACACTTCAATCATGCACTCAAAAGTACAAGAACCTGCAGAAGATACACAAAAAGATGAGGATGTCACTGCTGACAATGCTCTAACAGATGAGTAGGACACCACTATTGACAAAGCCCAAGCTACAACTCAAATTAATATCCATGTCTTAATGAAGGCAATAAACATACTAGAGGGAAATTATGGATCAAATGAAAAGGAAACAAGCACACCCGAGGACAAGGGTCATGGAGAAGCTAAAGAAACCACTGATACAACTACAGAACAAGCTACAACCAATGATCACAAAGATACTTCTACTGATCAAAACAAGAAAGAAAATCAAAAGGAAACATGGGAAAAATCAATAGAGAAAGGTGAAGAAGGAAAGAAGGATGAGATAGAGAAGAAATCAGAAGCACATTCTGTAGAAACACCCAAAGTTAATGAAGAGACATCTTCACATAAATGTTAGGTTCCACCTGAGAGGAAGACACAAGAAGCATCCTATAAAAAGCCTTCACAAAGTAATTCAGAGAGAACAAATGAAATAGCTATGGTAGTTCATACATATGCATCCCCTCACATCTCAAAGAAAAAGAATCCAATAACTCTGGATGAAATCATTGAGATTCTAGTCTGTGATCCAAGAACATTGGATCCAATTGGATTGACAAAATATGCTAAGCTCTGTGAAAGAAAAGCTATTCAAGACAAACAGGAGAGATTAGAAAAAGAGGCCAAGGTACTAGAAATAGGAAGAAATATACTTCAACAGATTGTACCTAACATAGATATTGATTAAAAATCTTTGATGCTTGATCAACTTGTCATACTCACAGATGCAATAACATCTCAGAATATTGATGCTGAGAAGTATACTGAAAAGATAGCTAAAATAGATGTTGATCTTAAGTCCAGTGCATAGAGTCTCACAAACACAGAAGATGCACTTAAATTGCACAATGAACAAATCATACAGGAAATAAAGCAGAGACAGGAAAGCAGAGACAGGACATACAGTTTGCAGAGATGAAGTACAAAGATGAGGTAAATGACCTCCAAGTCAAGCTCTTACCGACACTTACACTCCTGCAACAACATATGACATATGTAAATACTCTATTTTCCACCCCAGAAATGTCTTTCCTTGACAACATTTATGATATGCATGCAAGGCGAGACCTGACCTGCAACACATGGCACTAGAAAAAATGAAAGAACAATGGGAGAAACTGCTTGAAGATATCAAAACAACCCATTCTAACATATTTGACACATTGTAAGTTGCACATTTTTTTCACAATTTTGGCATATTATAAGTTGTACATTTTTTTCATCAGTATCAAAGAAAGGGGGAATTTGATATGTTCACTCACCTCAGTCAAAAGGAGGAAATCATATGTATAGTAAAAGAAAGGGGAAATAATGTACATATAGAGAATGAATAGTATACATGTACA
>MU225176.1:202562-239199 GCA_018584345.1 Thuja plicata | reverse complement strand
GTATTATGCACATATCAGTTTTTGATACTAATGTCAAAGGGGGAGATTGAAGGCATTATATTTTTCCATTAGTATACTTAGAGAAAAACATGATCTGCACCATCGGTTTACTCTACACCGATAGACATGGAACAACACTATCTGCCGCCAAGGTTACCTGAAAAACACTGTCAAGTGTTATCCGATGACAAAAAGGTAAAAGAAACCTAACGAGTAAAAATAGTGCTACCTGACGGAACAACAAAGAGAGGAACCTGACAAATACAAGGAACTTGATGAATAGTTCAATCAAGGAATGCTGACAGACTTCAAGTTCAAATCGACAACCAAGAACCGACAGTTAGTTACATCCCGCAAAAAGTGGATCTAACTTTCCACATTAGATAAATCACTGAAGTTGTATTTATAGCTTCTTGATTTTCTATTAAATTCATTATGTGTAGAGGAAGCAATGTATTTACTATTGTTTTAATTAGTTTTACTGTTTAAAACATACAAACTAAATATCAAGGTCAAGTTGTAAACCTTGGATCTAAGAGTTAACATTGTAATGCGTGAATTCCAAGATAGGTAAAATACTTGTATAAATAGGTTCTCAATCAATTGAGAATAGTTGTTGATCAATGAAGATATTATCCATGTAGAGAAACTAGAGACTAGACAGATAATTCATGTAGAAGGACACAAACAAAATCAAATCAGTTTTCAAGAATAGAATAGAGGCTATCGACAAGCAGAGAAAAGGTATTCATCAATCACTTAAGGTGATATTATTACTATAAGAGCTTAAATGGCTATGTAAATCAACAATAGTAGATTGCATACAGTCAGGTCAACATTTGTACTCATTCTAACAAGTGTAGTACACTAATGAAATCCTTTCAAGAAAGGTGGGCTTAACCGTCCTATTGTAAAATCACATAACTGAGTGCACACTTAAATTAGTGTTGCTAAAGCTCTTAACAAAGTAGATCTTAAAAGGTCCCCACCTTAATACTCCTAACAGGGTAGATCATCAGAAGTGATCAAATTGTAATCCTTAACTGGCTCCCCTCCATCCTGTAGATAGTGAAGTTTTGTGGGTGCCATCCCCACCGCAGTTTTTACTTCCTAACAGGAGTTTTCTACGATACCATATCTTGTGTTATGTGTTTATCATTTTCATGAATTTTTCTATGACTGTTGAAAACTATTAAAGATTTTGAACAATAATACATGCATAAGAAAGAATAAAAGTAATGGTTGGTAATACAGGATTGAATGATTACTAATGATAAATAAATAAAGGTGTTAAAATTTTTAGAGGTACTGATTCACCCCTCCCCTCTCAGTACTTCTTCCCATTAATTCCAACAATTTAGCCATTTAAAGATACATTACATTTTTGTATTTCATTTCCATGTTTACATGTTTCAAAACAATCAAAAATAAAAAAAATTCATTTCATGCACTACATAGTAATCATTGCAATTCACATAGATTGTTTCATTTATTGGTTATGCGCTTACTTGGAAAAATAAACTTATAATTTCCTACATTTTGCACATGTAATCATGAGTATTTTATATAGATTAATTTCATTTTGTTCTCCTAAGGAAACCCCTTCTCACGAGGACATTTTAAGGCAAGAAAATAATCCATTTCTTAACGATCTCCCTATTTTGGACAAACCATTACACAATAATGTCGATTATTATCTTAATATGAATCTCCCCCATGAGGATGCATTAGTGAAGGACAATGATGTTCATTCCCTTAAGCACACTTTAACTTCTATTCATTTGAATTGTTTCCCCTCTGCCAATGAAGACTTAATGCGTGATGATCCTTCTCCTATGACAAACCCATTTTATGAGGATATTTTAGAGCAAGAGGAGGACATTATAAATAATTTTCTTAATATCACCTTACCTTCATTTGAAACTCCTTCTAGAGGTGAAGCATTAAAGGAAGTCCCTAATCCCTATTCTATGGACATCTTGGAAAAAAGGATAATATCATTACTAATTTCCTTACTACTCTCCCTTCTAGTGATGAATGCATGAACAATCAAGAGCTTTATCAAGTCAATGTTGTCAATATTTTGAGTAATGAAAAACCTAAAGTCAATGTTCATGTTCAACCTAAGGTAGCCAAAAATCACGTGATAATTGTCAAAGGATATACCCAATAAAATTCATTGCAAACACCTAACAAACCTGTGGTTACTGTTAAGGGTTATTCTCAACATTCTTCTTCAACTTTCAGTACATATGTGATTATGATTAAAGGATATAATCAACAAAGTTCTTTTCAAATTATGAATAAGCCAATTATAACCACGAAAGAAAAATCTAGGATTCTTTTGGAGTTTATTATGGATTACCATGTGGTGACTCACACCTATCACACAAGAAATGATCCTCAACCTACTAATCTGGTTGTTCCTACTTCTCTCCCACCTTCTCAACCTATGCTTCCTCCTCCACCCCTTCTTCCTCAAAATCCTGGAAAGGAGTATGAATTAATAGAAAAAATCCATAATACCCTTGCCAATATATCTCTTTGGGATCTTCTTCAAACCTCACCTTCTTATCATGAACCATTATAACAAGCATTTTGAATTGTGACTATACCACCTCCTAGGAAAGACAATATCACTTCCATCATGGAATGCATGAATGTGACTATCAATAAAACTAAAGTTGTGTTTGTTCAAGATGATTTACCTTCTAAAGAAATCCAAGATCGACACGATGCTCTTATGGTTGATGTCCTTATCAATGGTAATATAATTTGAAAAACTTTAATTGATAATGGCTCATAACTTTTTGTTTGTAGCATTGACATGTTGCATGAAATCAAAGATGATATTTCATTAACCAAACATGATAGTGCTACTATTCATGATTTTGACAATGTCCCTAAATAATGTTTGGGTGTAATCACATTGCCTATTAAGGCAGGTTTGATTATTATAGACACTCCTATTCATGTGATTCTTGGGCCCCTTAGCTATAATCTTCTCTTAGGGAAACCTTGGTTATATGCCACGCATGTTGTTCCTTCAACTCTTCATCGCAAAGTCATGTTTATATACAATAATATCATATATAAACTTCTTGAAAATGATAGACCAAACAGTTTCTTGCATACCAAATCAAACAATAAACCTATGTCAATTAAAAAAAAAATCCTGAACCTAAGGATGATTCTTCTTCTACTAGTGTCCTTTTGGATGATTATTGGGGATATTTAGATTTGACACTAACTTATGTTGGAGAATACGAAGTCCCAATATTTGAACTTAAACAATTTAAACCTAATAAAGAATCTAAAAGAAAAACTCCTCTTTCTGATGATCTTAGTAACCATTTGATGCTACTTCCACTTCTAATGACTATTTAGAAACTATCAAACTTGATTGTTATGACATAGTGACTTATGATGCTTCATTAACTCTTTCTGATATGACTTTTCATTATGGCCATGGTTATCATTTATTAGAGAAATATGGATTCAATGGGATTGGATGTGAAAAACATGAACAAGGAACTCAAGTTCCCTTAGGAAATAAGGGGCACGAACATTCTTATGGATTAGGATTTAATCCTCACAAGTAACCACAAATAGTGACTCTCAATCTTAAAACTATCATGAATCCTCATCTCATGGATTTTGATCAAAAAAATTCTTTTGATACCTTTTTTAACGATGATGATTTAACTCATAATGACATCAAAAGATCCTTCAAGGGACCTACTGTGTCGTTGATTCAACATGAACATAATTTTTTTTTCAAATCACAATCCCAAATATGTTCTAGGATGTGCGCAACAAAGCATTGTAAATAGTGAGAAAATTATTGATGCATTTGGTTTCTAGTCTCCTCCTTTGTCCACATCCTCTCCTTTATTATCTAATAATTCTTCTATATCTATTTTTAATCAAGAAGTCATTTTTCCTAACCTTCTTTATGCTAAGGTGATTAATCGACCTAAACAAAAAAAAAAATCATAGTCAAAATCTTATGAATCTTCCTTTCTGAATCTATCACCGATATCATGATCACTCTACTAATGAATGTCAAGCCTTACATTAAAAAATTAAACAAATCATTGATAATGATGTTATTCACATATCATGTCACAATGAGGTATTTTTCAATCTTGATTTCTTTGAATAACATTTAGGTCCCTATTATGTTACTCTACGCTATGTAACATTTTTAGCCTATCCTTTGGGGTCTCATTGTCATTCATGGTGCGATCATGCTTTGTGATTAGTATAATAGTTCCCCTTTCTCCTTATCCTTGTCTTCACACTTTGGGGCGAAAGGGTATTATCTCAATCCCTCTCATCCTCTCTAAATATCCACTTTTACCTTGGTTAAGTGGCATATGTCTATTATGAAATATCTAATCTTACATATATATGTTTGTTTATATTAAGGATTCTCTTCTATACAAGAGATATGCATCCTTGATCATAACCCCTTCATTTTTTATAAATGAGTTTCCATGGTAGACAAATCCCTTACCTTGGAAACTAAAAGTGTGTCATCCCTCCTTAAATAATCCCTTTTACTATAAATAGTGAAGGTATCAATTCTTCCCTTCTTATTCATGATCTCTTTTCAGCATCCTTCACAATTATCCCTTTTACACTTCTCACATGGTATCTTTTTCATTCATCCCTTCCACGACCTCATAGGAGTTGTGACCTCTTTGGCTTGGACTGGGTGTTTCTTATGGATATTGTCTTGGTGTTAAAACTAATTTATTCTTGTTCATATTTTCCTTAATATGTTAAATATTAAGAGGGGGGGGGGGCATACATGACATCCTTATTGAAAATATTTTTTTTACTTTAACCATGACAGGTAGAGTGCACTAGCATAACATAATTTTCAAGGGACAGATCACTCTCCTTTTCACATTTTTAGTATTCGTTGACTAGCATAACATAATGTTCTAGAACATTTGACCTATCTTTTTCATGGGTTGACTAGTGTAACACAATTCAATAGACCATAAAATCCCTATTTTCATTTGGTCCTTTGACTGACCCCCTTTTGGTTCCTTAGACTGATCCTCCTCCTCACTCTCTTTGATGCTTAAAACTAGCATAACACAATTTGCTAGATATTCCCCCCCTCTCTCATCTATCTCTCATGGATCACTTAGCACAAGATAATTGCCTAGCCTATTTCATTCATGATTATCTTGATCTATCCTCCATGGTTTCATAACATAACACACTTTTCTATTTGATCAGATTAGGAAGTCTTATCTTATCTTTGATTTATGCTCTTTCTCTTTTCAGGTGACAACTTGTGCACTTGCAATAGATTTCCGAGCATGATGCTAATAGTTGAGACATTTTATCTAGAAAGGTCTCTTCATCTAGTTGAATTGGAATTTTACTAAGCTCTAGGATTTTATTATTTTTTTATGTGTCCTTTCATATGTATGTATGAGTTAAGATCCTTGGTTTGGGGTCTTAAGTCCTTAAACTTATCAACATCTTATCTCCTTGTAGTTTTCCCATGATTCTCATCTTCCTCTCTCATTCTGCTACTTTACCGCGAGCATGAGGGAAACTCATACTCCTGCTAAAGTGGAGGATAAATTTACCATCCTAAAAAGTAAGCACCCTTAATAAGTGCTCATTTTAAGCCCCATTTTAGTATGTATGGGTTCCCACATTTATTTCACATCCTTCTAGCACTTATGCATCCTTAAAATCAACATTATTTGTTCAGAATTTGAGGTTGGCTCTAACTTATATGCATGATTTCCCATTTTTCATCTAACCACATAATTTATTTTCACCCTCGATCCTTTACATTCCTTTTTGGATTTTGGGATTGACCTTGATCTCCTGGCATGCTGTGATTTTAACCACCACTTCTTGGTACACTCCCCGAACCCCTGGGATATTTTGAGGCATTTTTACCTGGACTAGGTCGACTAGATAAACCTTGTTTAGGAAAAGGTTGGCCAATTTGACCTTGTCCTACTATATTGTGCTCAAAATTGGCCCAGATCCAAATAAAGTGATTCTCTTCCAAGGTTTGAAATTACAGTCGGCCTGGATGAAAATTGAGCCCTGAAATATGTATAAAATGAGATCTCTTCCTCTCATTTTCATATCTACATCTAAATCATCCATTATTGTGCAAGCTACATACACATATACAAGCAATTCATTATGCATTCAAGAGATCCAAGTGCAAGCAAGCATCCATTACAGAAGGCATCCATCATCAAGCATTCAATCTAGTAGAGAATCCAAGTACAAGGAAGCCACCAAGAGCCATTAAGAATTTAAAATATTCATTCCATAATGTACTCAAGGAATTTCCTTTGATAGATCTATCTTATTTCCCCCATTGGAGGTCAAGCAAAGGAATTTACAATCAATGGAGGAGATCTACATTCATTTGTCAAGTCTTCTTTGTCTCTTCCTTCCTTAATCCAACATTATAGAAAACTACAACATATATCATTCAAGGGTTTGGTTCCATTATTTCCTATTGGTTTTTTGTGGATTCCAATCTTTTTCATCAACACTTTTGATAACCTCCAAAGAGGCATTTCATCATTGAGGTATACGATGATTTATGTTTCATATCTAGATTCCATTTTTACTTATGAAATTTCAATTTCATTTCAAGGTTTATTCCTATACAGGGGTTTAAAAAAGCCAAACCCCTTTCCACAAGAATTTTACCATTCCTTTCTATGTGCAGGAATAATTTTAAAGAGTTACGAATCTGGATTTGGGAGTCTCGAAATATGTTGTAGATCCTCAGAAATTTTCATCAGATTTGGACCTAAAAGGACTAGGTCGACTTTCATGACCTTGTCCCCTACTTTTTGGATGAAATTTTCACAATGGACATTTACAAACATCAGAGTCCCCGATCTGGAGTTACACCTAATTATGACATCCCAACGATAGTCAAATTCAGATTTGAAGGTCATTTTTCCTCTTCTTTCTTCAAGGTGAGTTCATTCCTCCAACTTTCTTCTTGCATTTACATATCACATCATATTTTATAAGAATGATAAATCCCCCCTTTTACATATATTTTTGATTAGAACCCTTCATCTTTCGGTTGTATAAATCATATTATTTTAAGGGTGGGTTTGTATTCTAATGCATAACAGGATCTTGGTGAGTGATATACATCTTAGCATTGCTCACCATTTTCCATTATACACTTGAATAGTTAAACTCATTGATTATCATACCATATTCCATATCACTATCCTATCTCACCACTTGTTTCATTCTAATAATGGGATATTTGATTTTTAAATGATACACATGGCACGTAACCTTAACGACTAGATACTTATTTGTCCTATATATAAAGAATACATGAAATAAATTTTCAAAAATAGTTCCTCTATACCAATACTCACATTTGGTAATCATGTTTGAAGCTTATATTAGAGAGTGGAACAAAGGAGGATCTGTTAATCTCTAAGTTCTGTTGATGATTAGTGACCAACACTTAGTCATTCACTTAGGCAGTTTTAGTTGGCTATCACTGTGGCTGAGCTAAAACTATGCAAGGCCGAGCAACATTGCCGAGCAGTATTCAGTTTGTCTAGTTACATTACCGAGCCGAGTAGGATACAGAGATGTTAAGTGCTGAGCGACAGAGAAGTCAAGTGCTGAGCAGAATAGTTTTTGTATACATGTCTGGAATGATTCAAACTTTGAGGATAAGTGATCAAGCCAACTTGTATAAGCTTTTTGGGCCGACTTATGTATTCATTTAATATTTTTCTACGGAGTTAGTTATGCATTTAATTATTTTATCCTATGCATGATCTATTGTAATCATTAATTGTAATACCATCAAGGTATGTGTATTAGATCTTGATCGTTGATCTAGATCTTGCTAAAAGACTTGAACATATATATTAGATTGCTTCAAAACCCTATTTTGTGTGTGTAAGAAGAGAGAAGATGAAATGTGTGGTGACTGCATTTTTTTTGAAGTGAAATGCACAGAGGGTTATTTTGTTAAGAAGCAGAGATCAAGTAGAGTGACAAAATAGTGAACAACAGAGTAAAGTTATATCAGATTGTGAGATCATAGAAGGTACTGGAAAGAGGAGATCCGTCATTAGCATCAGAGTGCATAACAAAGGATCAATACTTGAGATATTCTAATCATTGTATCAGGTGAGAATCTCTTAACAAAGTGGTTCTAGCAGACCTTTCTAAATCTCCTAACAGAGTGCTTACTTTATTGTAAGTTGAAATCCTTTCACAGGGTAGATTGTAATGATCTTTAGCTCTTAACCAGGCAGACCTTTAACATGGTAGATTGCATTTTTTAATCAACTTTTGTAGCCCTAACAGGCACACTTTATTACTGTAGTAGTGGAGAATTTTGTGGGTGTCATCCCCACCCCAGTTTTACCTATTTGGGTTTCTGGGTTACCAAGTTCTTGTGTTATGAGTTATTTATTTCATTGTGTGGATGTTATCTGATATTACATTAGATTCATATATGTATGAATGTGGATTAGTTTGTTTTAAGTGTTTAAATTTGAAGATTTGATTCACCCCTCCTCTCAGTATCTTGCTTTCCCATTATTGTATTTCCAACAATTGGTATCAGAGCCCAATTCTCTAAAAAGGTCATAATTAGCTTGAGAATACAGATCTTGAGATGGAGATCTACAAGATGGGTAAAGTCATTGAGAATCAAAAGATAGATATTTAGCTAGCACTACAACAACTTGAGACAACAAGACAAGAATTAAAGAAGTCCTTGACTGCAAGGAAAGATTTTACCAAAAAAATGAATGATACTCATTATCAGGAAGAGGACACCACAAATCTATTTCAAAATGGAGATTCTACTGAGAGCGATGCAGGAATAGTAGATCTACTGGAAAAGAACAGTGCACTATGTGAAGAAGTTAGAAACTTAAAAAAGGAACAAGAAGCCCAATCAATAAGAATGTGTGAAGTTGTTGAATAGAAAAAGAAAGCCAAATATGACAAGGCTATGGAAGAAGAAGACAAAATAATGATGACTACCAGACTTGATGAAAGAACACATGATGTACAAACAATGATAGTCAATCAAGTAGACATGGAAAATCAACTACTAGTTGTGAATCAGGAGATCAGTAGGAAAGACTTGGAGATTGTAAATCTTAGATCTAAGAACAGTCAATTGAAAGATGAATTGAGATCTGAGAAAGAACTTAATAATAGAGTGAATGATCCCAATGCAGCTATGAACTACTTTGAACAATTGGTGGAAGCATCAAGAAGACCTAAAGATTCTTCTGGATTAGGTCACACTAAACAACATACAACCATTGAAGAAGGCAAATCATCTAAGACAGGTGAAAGAAGGTATGCAAAGCCAAGAAACAACAAACTTGTTTGCCACCACTATGGAAAACCAGGTCATACAACAAACATTTGCCAAGGCAAGAATGGTAAGTCCAATCCAAAAACTAACTTTAATGGTTATTCCTTTAACTGTAATAAATTTGGACATCAAGCATGTGAATGTAAGACAAAGGAAGGAAAAACACCTAGACTTAATGGTAATTGCTATAACTATCACAAATATGGTCATAGAGCACAAGATTGCAGATCTAAAGGTAAACAACAATGGACATTAAAAGTACAAGAGAAATCACCAAGAAAAGGCAATACTTACAAGTGGGACTACAGCACATGGCATAGTTTTCATTACTGTGGTGAGTATGGACATGTTCTAGAAAACTACATAAGGACACATTTTAGAGGAAAGTCTAAAATTTGGATGAATGGAAGCCTAGTTTGTCACAATTGTCTGAAAATTGGTCATACAAGGAAAGATTGTAAGACTAGGGTACCTACTCCTACTGTTGAGAAAATTAGAGCACAGATGAACAAGACATGGGTTGAGAAGTCTGAACCATGTAGCAATGAAGCTAGTGAAGCTGAGGTCACCCAATCCAATGGATCAGGTGATCACATCATCTCCAACTAAGAAAAAGAGGTTTGTAAGGAACTGCATCTAAAATTATTATCTTACCTCAGTTCCTAACATGAAATTTACCAAATTCCATATTTGCATATGTTAAGATGCACCAGGACATATTTTGAAGACAAATGCTGAGATGAGCCAAATGCACTATAGGTGCCGAGCACCAATCATGGACACTAAGGCTGAGTTCTTTAGTGTGTTCTGAGTTTTGTTGGCCGAGTAAGTTTTGTGATGGCCGAGTTTAGTAAGCTGAGTGGGATGCAAATTGTGTTAGAAAGCCAAGGACAACTGGCTTGCACTAACTTAATGGGCATAACATTCATTGCTTACCTACCTTGACCTTTCGAAGTCTATAAAGGATGAACAATTGACACTTCATTTTTACCTTGCGATTTTACTGTTTATGGAGCGATTGAAGTAATTTGTAGAATTTATCTTAACAAAGTTAGCATTAAAGATTTTTTTAGCATGCCATCGGCAATCCTAAGGTGAACAGTGTGAAGCGTTACTTGCCGAGGTACTCTATTCTTCATCTTTTGAACCCTAATTTTAAAGATTATGGCTGTAAGTTCTTCTGCATCGGCTAAGAGTATGGAGGGAGAACAAGAGCAAATTCAGTTAGTACAGAGTGATGAATGTGCACCTCTCAACTTTCGAGCCGTTCCTGAAAGTGCAATTCAAAGTGATTTAATCAGAGTCCTCTCATCCATTCCACCCAAGGTACTTATGATCCATGATGTTTGATTGTGTTACATGGTTAAAATTGGTGAAGTAAGTGATAGTGAATTGAGGAAATCCTACAGCAAATTGTGTGTCGATGGAGTTCTGAAGGCAGAGTTCAAACATTTAGCCGAAAAAGGGTTAACTCATGCCCTAGATTTTCCACAAGGTTTCAAAGATGAATGGATTAAGGTTATTCTTAGTCAAGTTCATGATATGTGTATGTGGTTGGATAATGGACCAGTCAAGATTACCAAAAACATGATTCATCAAGTGGGTGGATATCCTGTAGTTAACGGAAAATAGACAATGAGGGATAACAACAAAAAATAAATTACACTGAACACTGGAGCTATATGGAATAATAGAGGTATGACTATCTCTACAATTAAAGACCTAGAACTTAATTTTGGAGTAAGAGTAATAGCACATAAGTTCTATCAGTCGAGTAGATTGGATAGTGTTCCTTGTACAGCCATTGACTAGGTATGGAAAATTGTTAAGAAGAATCATACATATGATCTTGCCGAGCTATAGAAGACACAATTAGCTGAGAACCTAGCATCAATCAGAAAGGCTGAGAGCTGTACACAATCAATCCTTCTAACAAAAAATGTCTTAGTGATAATGCTCTCCAATTTGCAATTTGTTATCAACTCACCCATTTGCTTGAGGATGGTAGGGAGAATATTTTATGTGAGTAACTTGATAGAAGTGGATTAATTCTTGGATCATGATGGACATGAATCAAGGACCTTGATCTCAAACAAGAGTTTGCAATGCTTTAAACCTCTAGAGGATGTGCTTGTAATTAAATCCTGCCAATTTTTCTTCATGTATAATTGGTAATGATTTTTCTTCTAACCACTTGGTAACATAATATGTGCACATTGAAATATACTAATTTACCCTCAATGGTGGATCTGATGAACTATAACTGATTGAATGTTTGAAGATGTTAAGTTGATGACCACCGAGATGTAGAAAGCTAATGCAAGATATTAAATAAGTTAATATATTGTATTGTCATTGATGTCAACTTGATATGATCTGATTGGTTATATACATATTGTTAAAGACTTCAAAGAACCAAATAGATAAAGGTTATGTTATCACTAATGCATAAAAGTTTAGTATATACCAAGTGACAACAAACACCGACGGACAGTGCACACCGATGGATAGAGAACCCCGAGAAGAGTCACAGTGATACCCAAGCAAGATGCTCGAGCAAGCATTATCAAGTAGAACCTATGTGATACCCGAGCATAACTAAATTTCATAGTGTTTCCCAATAGATAGAAAACCTTGATAGATAGACAACCCCGACAGACAGAGATGCTCGAGGACAATTGAAGTCAAGACTGAGAAAACAAGGAGTTAAACACCGATAAGAAATGAAGTTCAGAAATGACAAAAGACTTAGCTGGCAAGAGATAAACATGGAGTTAACTGATTGATTACATTATTTTAATTGAATAGTTAAAAGCTAGAGATAAGCTAGAGACTAAAGCTAGTTTTATTCTAGTTGTCAAGGAGAAATTTGCGGGATAAAACTAAAGCAAGCTTTAAAGAAAGAATGGTGAGATTTCTAGATCACGTCAAGAAAAAGAAAGATAAGGAATTAGAAACAGTGAAACCATGTATATAAGAGAGACAAACTAATTCATTATGAATTAATGGGTGAATAGAGAATAATATGTTGAAGAGAATATTGGTGAAGAAAAGAAGACTTCACACAGTCATGATCAAACAAGCTGAAGAATAGAGCTAATATTTCTGCGGACACCGAGAAAAAGAGAATCAATAGCATCACCGAGTAGAAAGAAGTGGAGCAATGGAACAAAAGGGAAATGTTGATCAGAAAGGTATTATGAGATTACAATAGATCTAAACATCTACAAGTCTAAGTTGTATTTATGAATAGATCATATACTATTTCAGTTTAACCATTGATTCAGAAAATCTCTTAACATAGTGTGATTTAATTATCCTTTATAAATTGAGATACATCCCAAGGAGTATCAAAAAGTTTCTCATGAAGATAGCATAGTGAAATGCCAGATATCAAGTGACAAACTATTATATTAAATCCTCTAACAAGGTCACACTTAATAGTGTGTTTGTAACCTTTAACAGGGTTGGCTCTTCATCGAGCTCACTTCAGAAGAGTGAAAAATTTGGGTTACCGGTACCAATTGGTTTTTCCCTTAACAAGGTTTCCAAATTAAAAATACATGTGCCAAATGTGTATATGGTTCATTTCTTTGATGTTTTTCTTTACACATTACTAAAATAAACTTGATCAGTAAACACTAAGTTATTTACTGTATTTCGGTAAAGGCTAGACTGCTATTTGGTAAAGCTTAAGAAAAAGGATAAACAATAAACTTCGAGCAGTAGTTATTTGATAAGATTATTTAAGGGCATACATCTTGTAGGATTTAAGATAACTAGAGGTTTATTGGATTAATTTTTTAGGCCACTGATTTCCCCCCCTCTCAGTTATTCTAACAATTGGTATCAGAGCTTGTGTGCTTGAAAGGAAGGTTTAACAACCTAAACTAAAGATCACAAGATGAGAAAAAGGGATGTGCCTA
The DNA here is from genome assembly GCA_018584345.1 of Thuja plicata. NCBI lineage: Eukaryota > Viridiplantae > Streptophyta > Pinopsida > Cupressales > Cupressaceae > Thuja > Thuja plicata. Next base: position 225,879 of record MU225176.1, on the reverse strand, counting down.
AGTTGAACAAAGACAACTTTGCATTATGGAAAGGCAGGATAAGACTCCACCTATTAGGTATTGGAAATGATGTTACTCAATACTTGGATACTGAATATGTTTTTCCTATAGGACCTCACACACTTGATCAATTAAGAGAAAAACATGAACACAATTCTATGATGATAGAACTTGCTTCCTCACTCTCTGATGCTGAATTTGAAGATGTCAAAACATGCACCACTGCAAAGCAAATGTGGGACAAATTGAAGATAGTACATGGAGGGGAGATGCTAATGTACTAAGAGCTAAGATAGAAAGCCTTAGAGGAAGGTTTTATTACCTAAGAATGAAAGAAGGAGAAAACATCACTCAATACAAATACAGAATCAAAGAGGTAGTCAATGCTATCCGAGGAGTTGGAGGTGTACTTGAAGAAGAAATAGTGGTAAGTAAAATCCTAAGAACTTTACTGCTTGTTTATGCTATTAGAGTATCTACTATACAAGAAATGAGAGCAGTAGAAAATAAAAATGTCAGTCTAGATAGTTTGGTTGGTAGACTTATTTCATTTGAGATGAATAACTTTGATAACAATGTTTTAGCATCTGTTGAGTCTGCATTCAAATCTTCTTTGAAAATAAGTAAGTCAAGTCATAAACACACTATGAGAAATGATAGTGAAAGTGATAGTGATGACCAATAACTTGATGATATTGAAGCACTAATGGCTATAATATTGCAGAGAGGCAAAGGTAGATACAAAGGTAAATTACCATTGGTTTGTTTTAATTGTAAAGATATTGGACACTTTGCTGCTAGATGTCCTAAAAAAAGAAAAGAAGACAGAAACAGTGAAAAATCATATGAAAAGAAGTTTGACAGAGGTGATGACAAAGATTACCAAAGCAACTAACAATCTGACAGAAGAGACAACTGAGACTACAAGGACACATGGAAGAAATCTTGTTACCTAGTTGAGAACAAAGCTAAGAACACTGACACCGAATCTGATGAAGATATTGAGGTGGTATTTGTTGCTATGAAGGATGATTCAGACAAAGAGGAAAAGTATGTTGAAACTTCACTCATATCTAAGGTTAGTAAAAATGATGTCTGGATCATTGATAGTGGTTGTACTCACCACATGACTGGAGATAAGGAAAAGTTTGAAACTTTGAGTATTATAATGGTGGATCAGTAAGAATGGGTAATGAATCACCTTGTCCAGTTGAAGGTAAAGGAACCATAATGTTGAATAATATGATCATATGTGAAAATACATACTGGGTAAAAGGACTTAACTATAATCTATTGAGTGTTTCATAGTTGAATAACACATGACATCGAGTTGCATTTGAGAACAAAAAGGCAAAGATCTTTAATGAATCAGGAAGGTTGATGGGAAATAGTGAACAAACAAAAGGTAACCTATTCTATCTTGATGATATCAACACCACTTGTTTAATGGATAGAAATAAAGACATATGGTTATGACATAAAATATTATGTCATGTGAATTTTGACAACATGGTTAGGATAAGCAATAAAAGGAAAGTAAGAGGCTTACCGAGAATGTCAAAGCCTGACCATGTCATGTGTAAGAATTATCAAAAAGGTAAAATGACAAAGTATAGTTTCAAGAGAAAAACCTACACATCTAGTGCCATTCTAGAATTAGTCCACACTGATCTATGTGGACCAATGAGAATAAAGAGTTACTATGGAGATAGATACTTCATTCTCTTTATTGATGATTATTCTAGAATGATGACTCTTATATTCTTCAAGGAGAAATCATAAGCATTCAAGATGTTTAAATGGTATAAAGCTATTGTAGAAAAACAAAGTGGTAAGGAACTAAAATGCTTAAGATCAGATAGAGGAGGAGAATTTATTTCTGATCAATTCAATAACTTTTGTAATGATAATGGAATTCAAAGATAGGTTTATGTACCAAGAACACCACAACAAAATGGGATTGCTGAAAGAAGGAACATGTCCATTGTTGATTGTGCTAGAACAATGATGATTGAGAAAGGCATCACTCAAACATTTTGGAGAGAAGATGTCAGTACTATTGTCTACCCATTGAACATAGTTTAATTGAAGAAAGACACCAATAAGACACCTTATGAGCTATGGCATGGATACACACCCAATGTAAGTTACTTCAGAATTTTTGGAAGTCAATGTTATATTTTGAAAGATGATAGAAATGGAAAGCTTGACTCCAAAGGTGAAGAAGGAATATTTTTAGGGTAGTCTACCAAAAGAAAGGCTTATAAATGTCTTAACAACTCCTCTAACAAAATAATTGAAAGTGCAAATGTCAGAGTAGATGAATTTGCAGAGAAAAATGATAAGGAAAGCAGGAAAGAACCAGAAGACTACAACAAGTTTGTCTATTGTGAAGAACCTGACACTCTGCCCAAGCAATAGTGTATCGCTCCCGAGCAATAGAACAATGCACCTAAGCATCATGCTACAAATACCAAAATTAGGAAATTTCTCAAGATGATGTCCCAAGCGATGGAGATCAGAATGAAGGTCAAGACAATGATTAGAATGATGAGAAAAGAGCTAAATTGGTACTTTCCAAGTATGTTAGAAGACAACATCCATATAACCATATCATAGGAGGCAAGAAGTCTGGAATGAGAACAAGAAGTAAGTCACTGAACACTAGATGTTTAATTTGTGATTTTGAGCCTAAATATGTTAATACTGTACTTGAAAATGAAGAATGGGTCAGTGCTATGAATGAAGAGGTAGAACAAATTGAGAATAAAAAAACATGGACATTAGTACCTAGACCAGATGACAAGAATTTCATTGGTACCAAATGGATATTCAAAAACAAGCTGAATGAGAATGGAGAAGTCACAAGGAACAAAGAAAGATTAGTATGCAAGGGGTATGCACAAGAAGAAGGTATTGACTATGGAGAAACATTTGAACCCATTACTAGACTAGAAGGATTCTGAATTCTACTTGCTTATGCTGCATTCAAAGGATTCAAGGTATACCAAATGGATGTCAAATTTGCATTCCTAAATGGAATACTAGAAGAAGAGGTATGCATTGAACAACCAGAAGGGTTTGTTGATCCTAACAAGAGAAACATGGTTTGTAGACTCCACAAAGCCTTGTATGGATTGAAACAAGCACCTAGATCATGGTATGAAAGACTTCACTCCTATCTCACAAGTATTGGATTTGTAAGAACAAGTGAAAACAATGATTTGTATTTAAAAGAAGATACTGATGATAATATTTTGATTGCTGAAATATTTGTTGATGATATCATATTTGGGGGTAATGATATTTTATGCAAATCATTTGCTAATGAAATGAGAAAAGAGTTTGAGATGTCAATGTTTGGGGAGATCAAATTCTTTCTTGGTCTATAGATTCTTCAACAGGATGCAGGCATCTATATCACACAATCCAAATACATCAAGGAAGTGCTGAAGATATTCAAGATGGAAGATTCCAAACCAGATGGAACACCTATGGAAACCGAATGCAAGCTGACAGAGGAAGACAAGTCAATCAAGGTAAATCAGACTATATATAGATCAATGATTGTCAAACTCATGTATGTTGTTCATACTAGACCAGATATAGCACATGTTGTTGGAATAGTTGCAAGATTCTCTACTAATCCCAAGGAATCACACATGACTTCTGTCAAAATAATTCTTAGATATCTAAAGAATATCAAGGACTATGGATTATGGTATAAAAGAGAAGGCAAATTTAAGCTTCAATTCTATACAGATATTGACTAGGCTAGAAACTTAGATGACAGAAAGAACACAATAAGAGGAGAATTCTTTATGGGTGACAAAATTGTCACATGGATAAGTAAGAAGCAAGTATGCATCTCACAATCTACTGTAGAAGAAAAATATGTGGATGCTGCTGAAAATTGATCTAATATTGCATGGATCAAACAATTATTGGAAGGTATGCACATAAATTTTTTTGAACTATTGATGATCTATTGTGATAATACCAGTGCAATAAACATATCAAAGAACCCAGTCATGCATGCTAAGAAAAAGCATATTTATATCAAGTATCATTACTTAAGAGAATAAGTACAAGAGAAAGAGGTGATACTGGAATATGTTCAATCCAAGGAACAATTAGCAGGCATATTCACAAAGTCATTGCCTAAAGATACATTTGAGTACCTGAGAAAGAGACTAGAGGTCCGATCCTTGTCTATTGGTCACTAAGAAGACTAGGAGGCTGCATTAGCCTACACATAATCAAAAGATCATTCATGTTGATGCAAGCAAAGAGTTGGACTGCAAAGATACATAAATTCATAGAAAGGTACTTATCTGCACCAAACACCAGAGCTATTGTATTGTTGATGGAAAGGGAAATTCAAGGAGTATATTATAAAAAGGAGGAAAGATATAGTTTGGCATTGCTGTCAAAGGGAGAGAGATTATATATCCATATGAAATATCCATCATGATCATCCAAAGGGAGAAAAGTATCCTAAGGGAGAGATGACTCAAAGGGAGAGAGAGCATATCTATTGTTGTCAAAGGAAAAAGAGATATCCATCAAGGAGAGGAACAGTCAAAGGGAGAGAAAACATCAGAGAAAGATTCAAAGAAACATCCATCTAAGGGAGAGAATTGGAAAAGTTAACACTGCATATCTATCCAGTGAAGGGAATGAAGATTGAAGAGAGTACTCTGCAAGAAACAAATCTAAGCTAGAAGAGCTTACCGAGAGCTAGATATTTGTATTGGTTATAAAATAATAAGTTTGGTAGATTGATGAACTACAACTGATATATTTCATATTGTATTAGTAGTAATGTAATATGTTGCTATTAATGCCAAAGGGAGAGATTGATGAACTATAATTGATTGAATGTTTGAAGATGTTAAGTTGATGATCACCGAGATGTAGAAAGTTAATGTGAGATATTAAATAAGTTAATGTATTGTATTGTCATTAATGTCAAATTGATATAATCTAATTGGTTATATACATATTTTCAAAGAATTCAAAGAACCAAAGAGATAAAGGTTATATTATCAGTAATGCATAAAATTTCACTATACACCAAGTGACAACAAATACCGACGGACAGTGCACACCGACTGATAGAGAACCCCGAGAAGAGTCATAGTGATACCCGAGCAAGATGCCTGAGAAAGTATTACCAAGAAGAACCTATGTAATACCAAAGAATAACTTAAATTCATAGTGTTTCCTGAAAGACAGACAACCTTGACAGACAAAGATACCCGAGGACAACTGAAGTCAAGACTGAGCAAACAAGGAGTTAAACACCGATAAGAGCTGAAGTTCAGAAATGAAAAAAGACTTAGCTGGAAAGAGCTAAACATGGAGTTAACTAATTTATTACATTATTTTCATCGACTAGTTAAAAGATAGAGATAAGCTAGGGACTAAAGCTAGTTTTATTCCAGTTGTCAAGGAGAAATCTGCGGGATAAAACTAAAGCAAGCTTTAAAGCAAGAATGGTGAGATTTTTGGATCACATCAAGAACAAGAAAGACAAGGAATTAGAAATGGTAAAATCATGTCTATAAGAGAGACAAACTAATTCATTATAAATTAAGGGGTGAATAGAGAAGAAGATGCTGAAGAGAATACTAGTGAAGAAAAGAAGACTTCATACAGTCCTGATCAAACAAGCTGAAGAACAGAGCTAATATTTTTGTGGACACCGAGCAACAAAGAAGCAACATCATCATCGAGCATAAAGAAGTGGAGCAAAGGAACAAAAGGGAAACATTGATCAGAAAGGTATTATGAGCTTACAATAGATATGAACATTTGCAAGTCTAAGTTGTATTTATGAATAGATCATATACTGTTTTAGTTTAACCATTGATTCCAAAAATTAGTTAACAGAGTGAGATTTAATTATCCTATATATATTGAGATACATCCCAAGGAGTATCAAAAAGTTTCTCATGAAGATAGCATAGTGAAATGCCAGATATCAAGTGACAAAATAATATATTAAATCCTCTAACAAGGTCACACTTAACAATGTGTTTGTAACCTTTAACATGGTTGGCTCTTCACCAAGCTCACTTCAGAAGAGTGAAAATTTTGGGTTACCGGTCCCAAGTGGTTTTTCCCTTAACATGGTTTCCATGTTAAAAATCCATGTGTCAAATGTGTATATGGTTCATTACTTTGATGTTTTTCTTTACACATTACTAAAAAAGGATTGATCACTAAACGCTAAGTTATTTACTGTATTTCTGTAAAGGCTAGATTGCTATTTGGTAAAGCTTAAGAAAAAGGATAAATAGTGAACTCCAAGTAGTAGTTATTTGATAAGATTATTTAAGGGCATACATATTGTAGGACTGAAGATAATTGGAGGTTTATTGGATTAATTTTTGAGGCCACTGATTCACCCCCCCCTCTAAGTTATTATAACAGGATTAATTGGACCAATAAAGTCAATCCCCCACTTCTTGAACAATTCTAGACAAATTTGGGGCTGAAGTGACATCTATGTGGAAAGGTTTGGCCTTCCCATTTGTTGGCATTGGTCATCACCTTATATAGAGAGTAATATCTTTTGGCATCATTGGTTGGTAGTCTCCAACACCAAGAATCTTGTGAGTTGTTTGGACCATGGAGCTGTGACCTCCCTTAGGTTCATCATTGCAAGCCCTTAAGATGCCATATACTTCAAGTTCCTACACGCATCCTCTAAAAACATGATTATGAAACATTTTTGAGAGCATCACATCAATCCATTTAAATATTGAGCGCTCCCAAATCAATTTATTCTTTTGTCTAAAGCTAAATTAAAAAGAACACTTTCCTATTACCAAATAATTTGCAAGATTAAAATATGTCTTCAACTGGCTCATTATTTCCGTATAAAATCAATCTTGACACAAAATATAATACATTATGCTCACTTGGCTTATGAATAATGCTTATGTTAAAATTATTGCAACAAAACCAACCATCTAATAATGCATCTCCCTACTACAAATTTATTAATGATATACTTGACACGGTCAGTGTGGACAAAACAATTATAACCAGTAATGCAATGTCAACATTTGTCTTAGTTGTGGTATAATTCGTCTCCATAGGAATAAGATTAGTGGTGATGTAATAAATGACACACACTGCTATAATTTATCCTTTCCAACCAAGGACAACTCCAATTTATAAATTGGATGCATAAGTGTGAATATAAAATGGTTCTTCTTCGATTAGTCATCTAATCACATGGGTAATTTTTAAATCTTATTCGATGTCTTCAAAAGACTCTCAAAGAAATTTGTCCCAAGTGAAATTTGTATCCTTCTTAAGTAGGGTGAATAAAGGCTCTTCAATTTTGATGAAACCTTCTATAAATCTCCTATAATATTGTGTGTGGCCCAAGAAACTCCTAACATCCATTTAGTTTTGGGTGTTAGAATCTTTTGAATAAATTCTACCGTGTTTGGGTCTACCTTGATTCCTTCTTTAAAAATGTGATGACCTATGACAATGTCTCCAATTATCATTAATAATCACTTTTCATGATTTAAGGAAAATCTATTATCTTTACATATTTTCAAGATTTGGTTCATATTTCTTAATGCATCCGCTATAAAATCATCCATATATATTGAGCCATACAAGTTGTTTTTAGATCAATAAAAATAGCTAAGACAACTCATTGAAAAGTTGTTTGTGCAATATAGAGTCTAAAGGAATGAACTATATAAGTGTATTCCACCCATGGACATATAAATTTTTTCTTTTATGGTCCTTTGGAGCTACTTGAATTTGATTATATCCACTAAATCTAGCAAGAAAGGAAAAATAATTGTTGCTAGTAACGTTATCTAAGAGCTATTCAATGAAAGACATAATAAAGTTTTCTTTGTCTGTAGCTTTGTTTAACTCCATATAATCCACATTTACCCTCCATTTTCCATTATTTTATAAATAATATATAATAGGGAAATCCATTAACTATTTTAAATTGGGTATGTAAACCTTACATAGAATAGTTTCTCAATATTTCATTTAACGATGTCCCTTAGTGTAGTGTTAATATTGTGATGATTTTTCCTAGAAAGTTTGACATATTGAGTGTGTATATGATATGTACAAATGTGTGGTTGAGTTCCCCTCATACTTTTATTTTCCCAATAAAACAATTTAATATTTTTCTAGGACTTGATTTAATTCATCTTCTTGTTTTAGTAGGAGGGATTCATTTATGACGAGATTTATCTGTTTCTACCACAATTAGCTTAATCTCATGTTGTATATTGGAAGGATCTTCCAATAATGTATTAAATGGAAAAGAATGTGGTAATATCTAGTGAAGAACATGCATCTTCTTAAAATACTTAATATTCATTTTTTTAATCAGGGAGCAATTATTTAGGGCATCAACTAGCTTTAAGTTTTTCAGAAGTAATCTATAAGTATCAAGTGAAGTTTTAGCATTAGGAATTTCATTTTTCAATAATTTTGCGTATTCTTCTGCATTCCTTATCAATGTTACCATTGCTAGTTCTCAAATACCTCATAATCTAGGTGATCATCAACCCAAAGTTGATTTCTTGTCTACAAGGAAAGTTTTGCAAGAAATTACAAAGACACCTCTTTTTTCATAATATAATTTAAAATGGTCATGTATCCTGGCCCACAATGAATAATTATAGCAGTTGTTCATCAGGATCTTCCCAAAATTATTAGATAACTTATTTTCTTCTTCATTCTATTAATAAAAAGAAAATTTACATGATAATATTATGTGTCAATGATGACAATAATGTCCTCTAAGACTCCTTCAGGTTTGGTAGTTGACTGATTGCCAAGTTGCAAGACTTTAGCTGTTGGTTGAGCATCGATCATTCATATTTTTCAACTGTATCTATTGGTATTATATTTATTGTAACTCCTAAATTGATCAAGACATTTGATATTTCGATCCCTTATATACTAATAACCATACTTCTAGGATCACCGTATTTTTGAGGAATTAATTTCCTAACACAAAATTAGAGAGTTTCCCCTAATATGAATGGTAGAGGATAGATTCTTCTTTATCCCTAGAGTCTTGATGCAAACAAACTTGATGCCTTTATTGGTTAATCTTCTTTAATTATTTAAGAGTTTGAGAGTCTTCAAAAGTGACATTGCCCTCCCTAAGGTATTTTGGAGATGTCAACTTCTATTTGAGACATTCATGAAATGGTTCTTTTTCAAGGGAAGAGTTAATCCCCTCACTATTATTATTATTATTATTATTATTATTATAGGAATCAAAGGGTTTCTCCTACTCTTTTTATTTAGGATCCACTTTGATTGGTGCTTATTTGTGTACTTATTGAATATTATTAGCATCAATGAAATATATTATAGCAGGGTTTGATCAACATTGTAAGATTGTTATGAGGTTTATTGTTTTTTGGATTGGGAATAGGTTGGGCTGGAATTTTAGGTTAGTTGAACTATTCATTGGTTGTGGTTTGTGTTGGACCAATGAGAATAGGTTGAGACTGATTCCCTGGACATTTCGGTCCTTAATTTTTCCATAGTTGATATTGATTATGATTAGACTTCTACTATGGTTGATTAGGTTTCCACTATGGTTGATTCCATTGTGGAATGGTCCACTCAAGAGGACTCCACGATGATCCTTAAGGTGTTTGCATAAGAGGAGGTGGAAATGACATTGATGGAGGAATCCACTAATTTTCCCAAGGATTTTCTCTAGATGGTATTATTCCTAGGAACTACTATCTTTGGTAAGGATTATAGGAAACATTTTGTTGTAGTTAACCAACAAAATTTAATTTTTCTTCCACTACAAGGGTCTTCTTTAAATGGTTCTTCATCTCTATGAGGAGATTGCATATACCAGTGACATGTTTCTTTTCACAAATTTCACAAAGATCCACATGATTTAGGGGACATTTTCTTAATGGATGGCTTTCCCTACATTTGGGGATATAAATGGCCAAGAGTTTTGTACTCATACTATAATTATATGTATTAATATGGAGGAGGATATCAATTTTTTATTTGGAAATCTCTTCCATCACCTTGGAGACACCAATGTATGTAATTTTCCCTCTTATTTTATTTCTAGCACCAACTTTGGTTCAAGAGTAACACCTATAGACTTCTATGATCTTTTCAAAAGAGTTTTTTCTTATGTCGCTTCACCCAATTAAGTTCAAGGTATTTTTAAATTCATCATAAATTCTCCTTAGAAAAATTATGTTGCTAATGCATTGGTCTAGTCCATTTCCACATGTTCTATGGACAAGAAAATATCGATTTGCACAATCTTCCAAAATCTCATCCTCCATTTGTTTCATTCAAAAAAGTTCTTCCTTCCTATCCTTTAACCAACAATACACATGATATTTGTCCTAAAAATAGTCTCCATTTAATTCCACATAGATATGGAATAAAAATTTATACCCATGAACCAATGCAAAGCTATTTAATTTATTGAGGGTGGAAACAATTTTAACTTCTGACACTTAGTAGTGTAGTCATAGATTTGACAAAACACCTTAAATTCAAAGAGGAATTGATCAAGGTCTGTTGGAAATATATGTTTGGTTGTCTATTGTCATTTATTTCAAACCTTATGTTTTAGAGGTCTTTGTGTTTGATCAAACACTATGTTCTGGAAGCTTGCTATATCTAGAGAAGTAAGATTGTGTATTGGACATGTTGGTGCTACTGAACCTATAGAATATTGGAAGACAAGTTGTTTTCAAGTGGTACATAATAGTGGAAGACAAATGTGTATTCAGTGGAATAAAAATATGTATTCAGTATTATAGAAAAGTGGAAGACAGGTATGTATTATAGAATTTTTTTTTCTGTGCTTCAAAGTTATTTTCTTAAGTTTGTAAGTCTTTAGTTCTTTCCAGATGCCAGTGATTTAGCAATAGATTAATCGGTGGTTCAACAACAAAGTTATGTATTTGATGATTACAATTATTTAGCTATGTTTTCTAGAAGGTTTTTGGTCTTGAATTCAAGGTTGAAGACATGCAAATGTGTTTTGTATAGTACTCATGTATAGGTCTTGGTTTTGGTATTCTGGAATTTGTTTATGGTGTTCTAAAAATAGTGTTTTCAAGTTTTGTTGTTATCATCAGTTTGTGGTCTAGTCTAGAAATGTGTTGATAGCTTCTGATGTGGACAATTGGTAAGTGATATTATTCTTGACATAGAGTATGGATCTTACCATGACATGTGGAGGTCTAGATATAGTTGGTTAGTTCTTTGGCTAGTATGTTTCTACATGTTTGAGATGGTGAAGTTGTTACAAAAATCACAAATTTTGAATTGGGCTATGTGTAGCATCTCTCTCTCTCTCTCTCTCTCTCTCTCTCTCTCTCTCTCTCTCTCTCTCTCTCTCTCTCTCTCTCTCTCTCTCTCTCTCTCTCTCTCTCTCTCTCTCTCTCTCTCTCTCTCCCCTTGCATGGATCTACATTCACCCGTCAATTATTCTTCGTCTCTTCCTTCCTCAATCCAACATTATGGAAAACTACCATATATATCATTCAAGGGTTTGGTTCAATTATTTCCTATTGGGTTTTTGTGGATTCCAAGATTTTTCATCAACACTTGTGATAACCTCCAAAGAGGCATTTCATCATTGAGGTATAAGGTGATTTATGTTTTAGATCTAGATTCCATTTTTACTTTTGCAATTTTAATTTCATTTCAAGGTTGATTCCTATATAGGGGTTTGACCAAGCCAAACCCCTTTCCACAACCCTTTTCCAAATATTTTATGTGTGGAGGAACAATTTTGGGAGTTTTGAATCTAGATTTGGGAATCTTGAAATATTTTGCAGATCCTAAGAAATTTTTATTAGATTTGGACCTAAAAGACTAGGTCTACTTTCACGACCTTGTCCAGGATGAGGTCAAATTTGATTATCTTGTCCCATACTTTTTGTGTGAAATTTGCACAATGGAAATTTATAGACATAATAGCCCTGGATCTGGAGTTACACCTAATTCTAACATCCCAATGATAGTCAAATTCAGATATGAGGGTCATTTTTTCCCTTCTTTCTTCAAGGTGAGTTCATTCATCAATTTTTTTTTCTTGAATGTACATATCATATAATTTCTTATAAGAATGATAAATCCCTCATTTTACAATGATCTTTCATTAGAAACCTTCATCTGTCAGTTGTACTAATCATATTATTTTAAGGGTGGGTTTGTATTCTAACGTATAGTAGGATCTTGGTGAGTGATCTACATCTTATCATTTCTCACCATTTTCTATTATACACTTGAATAGTTAAACTCACTGATTATCATACCATAATCCATATCACTATCCTATCTCACCACTTGTTTCATTCTAATAATTATATATTTAAATTTTAAATGATACACATGGCTCATAACACTTAATCACTAGATCCTTCTTTGTCTTATATATAAAGAATAAATGAAATAAATTTTCAAAAATAGTTCCTCTATACCGATGCTCACCTTTGGTAATCATGTTTGAAGCTTACATTAGAGAGTGAAACAAAGGAGGAGCAACTTAGGTTGGGAGTATTCTAAATTAAATGAAGTTACTCATTATGGTGTTCTTCTTAAAAAATTAATCCAGATCTATCCATAGTTCTCTTTGTCAATACGTCATAAAAAAAAATTCATAAAATTTGAAATTTGGAGCTACATGGACCCTTAAAACTATCAAGAGAATATTTTGAGCCATCAAGATTTGTCAGGATCAAGATTTTCTTCAAAAATCAGTTAGGAGTTATCAATAGATTATTACTCAAGAGTTGATTTTTGGAGCTATTAGGATAAAGAGAGGTCACCATTTTTGGTTTTCAACCTTCTATTCAAGTACAAACTACCATTTTTAAGTTTTCAATCTACGCCATGGATATATAATTATTACTAGTTTTTAATCGAACCCCTTATTTAGGGAGAAAACATTACGCCAATAGAATAGAAATCATCTATGGTGAAATTATCAACTCGAGATTGAAGTTATGATGGAAATTATTCCTTAAATTCTAGTTTATGATATAGTTTGAGATGGTACAATTTTACCAACACAATCCTTCTTTATCCATCAATAGGCACTAATGGAACATCAAACTTGGCTGATTGTATAGGGGTTAAGCCATCTAGTACATGATTTTCCATTGAAATCATGAAATTTGGAATCAAACAACACATTCTAATAACCTATAGTGAATTGTTTGCTACTAATATGCTTGTCACACCACTACTTTATCTAGCTTTGGATTATTTATTTATTATTAAAAGTATCTAAACACATCTCGTGCAACTAATTTAGGTGCATGATTTTTGAATTTTCAATCTTCAAGCATATCTACACCTACCTCCAAAGTTTTTTTTTATAGTGTTTCTAGTTCAAACTCAAGTTCTATAACTAGTATCTTATTGTATACTAACTCATAGAGAATAAATATAGTAATGGTCTTCTAGGTGGTATTATAAGCCCATATTTATTTTTGATAATATGTCTACACAATCAATCCTTCTAACAAAAAATGTCTTAGTTATAATGCTCTCCAATTTGCAATTTGTTATCAACTCACCCATTTTCTTGAGGATGGTAGGGAGAATATTTTATGTGAGTAGCTTGATAGCAGTGGAGTAATTCTTGGATCATTATGGACATGAATTAAGGCCCTTGATTTCAAACAAGAGTTTGCAGTGCTTTAAACCTCAAGAGGATGTGCTTGTAATTAAATTCTGCCAATTTGTATTCATGTACAATTAGTAATGATTTTTCTTCTAACCACTTGGTTAAATAATATGTGGACATTGAAATATACTAATTTACCCTCAATGGTGGATCAATTGGCCCAATAAAGTCAATTCCCCACTTCTTGAACAATTCTATACAAATTTGTGGTTGAAGTGGCATCTATGTGGAAAGGTTTTGCCTTCCCATTTTAAGCATTGGTCACCATGCCTTATATAGAAAGTAATATCTTTTGGAATTATTGGTTCGTAGTCTCCAACACCAAGAATCTTTTGAGTTGTTTGGACCATGGATCTGTAACCTCCCTTAGGTTCATCATTGCAAGCCCTCAAGATGTCATATACTTCAAGTTCGTACATACATCCTCTAAAAACATGATTATGACACATTTTTGACAAAATCACATCAATCCATTTAAATATTGAGATCTCCCAAATCAATTCATTCTTTTGTCTAAATCTAAATTAAAAAGAACACTTTCTTGTTACCCAATAGTTTGCAAGATTAAATAACCAAGGCAATCTATAAGAAACAACAAACAAGTGCTTGTTTTAAAACGTATCTTTCATTGGCTCATATTTCTCTATAAAATCAATCTTGACACAAAATAGAATACATTATGCTCACTTGGATTATGAATAATGCTTATATTAAAATTATTGTAACAATAATAACCATCTAATAATGCATCTCCCTACTACAAATTTATTAATGAGATACGTGACAATTGCATAGTTAGTGTGGACAAATTTTTTATAACCAGTAATGCAATGTCAACATTTGTTGATTACATGAAAAATTTCCAAAATGCTCCTTTTTTGTGGTATAATTCCTCTCCACAGGAATAAGATTTGTGTTGATGTAATAAATGACAGGCACTGCTCTAATTTATCCTTTCCAACCAAGGAGAACTCCAAATTCTAAATTAGATGCATCAGTGTGAATATAAAATTGTTCTTCTTAGATTAGTCATCTAATCACATTGGAAGTTTTTAAATCTTATTTGATGGCTTCAAAAGACTCTCAACGAAATTTGGCCCAAGTGAAACTTGTATCCTTCTTAAGTAGGGTGAACAAAGGTTCTACAATTTTGATGAAACCTTCTATAAATCTTCTATAATATTGTGAGTGGCCCAAGAAACTCCTAACATCCATTTAGTTTTGGGTGTTGGAATCTATTGAATAAATTCTACCTTTTTTGGGTCTACCTTGATTCCTTCTTTAAAAATGTGACGACCTAGGACAATGTATCCAATTATAATTAATAATCACTTTTCATGATTTAAGGACAATCTATTATCTTTACATATTTTCAATCTACTTGGTTCATATTTCTTAATGCATCCTCATAAGTCTTACCATGGACTGTAAAATCATCCATGTATATTGAGCCATAAGGGTTGTTTTTAGATCAATAAAAATAGCCAAGACAACTCATTGAAAAGTTGTTTGTGCAATATAGAGTCTAAAGGAATGAACTATATAAGTGTATTCCACCCATGGACATATAAATGTTTTCTTATCTGGTCCTTTGGAGCTTCTTGAATTTGATTATATCCACTAAATCTAGCAACAAAGGAAAAATAATTGTTGCTAGTAACGTTATGTAAGAGCTAGTCAATGAAAGACATAACAAAGTAGTCTTTCTTTGTAGCTTTGTTTAACTCCCTATAATCCACATTTACCCTCCATTTTACATTATTTTTAGAAACAATATCTAATAGGGAAATACATTAAATATTTGAAATTGGGTAGGTAAACCTTACCTAGACTAGTTTCTCAATATTTCATTTAATGATGTCCCTTAGTGTAGGGTTAATCTTGCGATGATTTTCCTGGCAAGTTTGACATCTTGAGTGTGTATATGATATGTACAAATGTGTGGCTGAGTTCCCCTCATACCTTTATTTTCCCAAGAAAATAATTCAATATTTTTCTAGGACTTTATTTAATTCATCTTCTTGTTTTAGTAGGAGGGATTCATTTATGAAAAGAGATTTATCTATTTCTACCACAATTAGCTTAATCTCATGTTGTATATTGGAAGGATCTTCCAATAATGTATTAAATGGAAAAGAATGTGGTAATAGCTGGTGAAGAACATGCTTATTCTTAGAATACTTAACATACATTTTTTTAATTAGGGAGCAATTATTTAGGGAATTAACTAGCTTTAAGTTTGTCAGAAGTCATCTAGAAGTATCAAGTAAAGTTTTCGCATTAGGAATTTCTTTTTTCAGTAATTGTGGGTATTATTCTACATTCCTTATCAATGTTAGCATTTCTAGTTTTCAAATTCCTTAGAATCTAGGTGATCGTCAACCCAAAGTTGATTTATTGTCTACAAGGAAAGTCTTGCAATAAATTACAAAGACACCTCTTTTTTCATAATATAATTTGAAATGGTCATGTATCCTGACCCACAATGAATAATTATAGCATTTGTTCATCGGGGTCTTCTTAAAATATTAGATAACTTGTTTTCTTATTCATTCCATTAAGAACAAGAAAATTTACATGATAATATTATGTGTTAATGGTGACAGTAATGTCCTCTAAGACTCCTCCAGGTTTGGTAGTTGACTGATTAACAAGTTGCAAGACTTTAGTTGTTGGTTGAGCATCGATCATTCCTACTTTTCCAACTGTATCTATTGGTATTATATTGATTGTAACTCCTAAATTAATCATTACATTTTATATTTCCATCCCTTATATATTAATAACCAGACTTCTAGGATCACCGTATTTTTGAGGATTTAATTTCCTTTCATGGCATTAGAGAGTTTCCCCTAATATGAATGGTAGAGGATAGCTTCTTCTTTCTCCCTAGAGTCTTGATGTAAATAAACTTGATGTCTTGATTGGTTAATCTTCTTTAATTATCTAAGAGTTTGAGAGTCTTCAAGAGTGACATTGGCCTCCCTAAGGTGTTTTGGAGATGTCAACTTCTATTTGAGACATTCACGAAATGGTTCTTTTTCAAGGGAAGAGTTAAGCACCTCACTATTATTATTATTATAAGAATCAAAGGGTTCCTCCTACTCTTGTTATTCAAGAGTCTCTTTGATTGACACTTATTTGTGTACTTATTGAATATTATTAGCATAAATAAAATATATTATAGAAGGGCTTTGATTAATATTGTAAGAATGTTATGAGGCTTATTGTTATTTGGATTGGGAATAGGCTGGGCTGGAATTTGATGTTAGTTGAAATTTTCATTGGTCATGGTTTGTGTTGGGCCATTGAGAAGATGTTGAGACTGATTCCAAGGACGTTTTGGTCCTTAATTTTTTCATGGTTGATATTGCTTTTGATTAGAATTCTACTATGGTTTATTAGGTTGTCACTATGGTTGAATCCATTGTGGAATGGTCCACTCAAGAGTACCCCATGATGATCCTTAAGGTATTTTCATTAGAGGAGGTGGAAATGAAATTTATGGAGGAATCCACTAATTTGCCCAAGGATTTTCTCCAGACGGTATTATTCCTAGGAACTACTATCTTTGGTAAGGATTATAGGAATTTTTTTTTTTTGTAGTTGACCAACAAAATTTAAATTTTCTTCCAATACAAGGGTCTTCTTTAAATCATTCTTCATCTCTATGAGGAGATTGCATGCACCAGTGGCATGTTTATTTTCACAAATTGCACAAAGATCCACTTGATTTAGGGGACATTTTCTTAATGGATGTCTTTCCCTACATTTGGGGACATAAATGGCCAAGAGTTTTGTACTCATGCTAACATTATATGTATTAAGATGGAGGAGGATATCAATTTTTAATTTGGAAAGCTCTTCCATCACCTTGGAGACACCAGTGGATGTACTTTTCTCTCTTTTGTTCTTTCTAGCACCAACTTTGGTTCAAGGGTAACGCCTACAAAATTCTATGATATTTTCAAAGTAGAGTTTTCTTATGTCGATTCACCCAATTAAGTTCAAGGTATTTCTAAATACTCATAGATTCTCCTTAGAAAAATTATCTTGCTAATGCATTGGTCTATCCCATTTCCACATGTTCTATTGACAAGAAAAATTGATCTGCATAATCTTCCAAACTATCATCCTCCATTTGTTTCATTCAAAAAAATTCTTCCTTCATTTCCCTTAACCAAAAACACTCATGATATTTGTCTAGAAAATGGTATCCATTTCATTCCACATAGATATGGAATCAACATTTGAACCCATGAACCAATGCAAAGCTATTTAATTTATGGAGGGTGGAAACAATTTTAACTTTTGAATCTTAGTAGTGTAGTCATAGATTTGACAAAACACCTTAAATCAAAAGAGGAATTGATAAGGGTTTATTGGAAATATATGTTTGGTTGTATATTTTCATTGATGTGAAACCTTGTGTTTTAGAGGTCTTTTTGTTGCTGAACCATCGATTAATCTATTACTAAACTGATTAAACAACTACAAAGTTATGTAGTTGATGATGACAATTGTTTAGATGTGTTTTTAGGAAGGTTTTTCATCTGGAATTCAAGGGTGAAAACATGCAAATGCATTTTGTATGGTACTCAGGTATTGGTCTTGGTTTTGGTGTTTTGGAATTTGTTCATGGTGTTCTAAAAATAGTGTTTCCAAGTTTTTTTGTTATCCTCAGTTTGTGGTCTAGTCTAGAAATGTGCTGATAGCTTCTGATATGGACCATTGACAAGTGATATTATTATTTACATGGTGTGTGGATCTCACCATGGCATGTGGAGGTTCATATACATTTGGTTAGTTCTTCGGCTAGTATGTTTCTACATATTTGAGATGGCGAAGTTGTTACAATAATTGCAGATCTCGAATTGGGCTATGTGTAGTGTGTTCATGGTACCCCCCTCTCTCTTTTCTGGATTGGATCATCCTTCTTGATGTCATACTGAGTTATAAATTTAATAGTTATATCTTATCTAGATGAGTTCATGTTATATGTGACCTATGCATTTAATTTTTATCTCTTATATTCTAGTTAGGTTCATTATATCTTTTGGTATGGATGCTTCTTGCATGGGACCTTATTGCATTTTGTTGTATCCTTGGTTGAATTGAAACTTAAATTATAATATCATTTCGATATGGTTAACCTTGTTGTAATATCCAATGATATATCTTGTATATAAGTACAATTTGTACTTTGGAAAAGTGCAAGTGTGAAGCAAGAGGATTGAGGGTGAACCAGTGAAGATAAAAATTTAGACGAAGCAAAGTTCAGTGATAGTGGCAAAAAAGAAAAGGTAGTAACAATATGCTACTAAGTTTAACAATGTTGTGTAGATCAACTTCATTATCAAGATAATCTCTCTTTATCTATTGTAAGGATTTCTATGTACCTTATCCCTGGGATAATGTGTCTTGGGTGCATAAGTTTGTTGTTGTATTTTGCTACTTAGGCAGTGAGCATCCTTTAGAAAGTATGGAGCAATGAGCTCCTATAGGTATTCATTGTTGTATTGGTAGCGAGCCTTTGGTTGTAAGTCTAGAGAACTGAGCTCCTATCATCTTTTTTAATCAGACTATATATATATCAGCGAATTATCTTTGTGGGTAAGTGATCATCGCAGTTTTTCCCAGTTTGGGTTTTCCATGTACAAAATATTGGTGTTCATGTGTTGATGGTTTTGTTCATTACTTGCATATTGTTTCATGTGGTGAATATTGAAGTTAGTTAGTGTGGTTTTTGTTTTTGTTGATTCACCCCCTCTCAGCATCCAAAGTCTGTTCAATAGGGTGTTTATAAATTTTCCCATGAAAAGTAGAAAAAAGGAGAAATATTCTTCATAAGCAGTTCTTTTCCCTCTCTATTGAGGGTGATTGGATATGAAAATATTAAATTGGGAGGAAATTCTTCCTCTACTCATTTTGCCTGGTCTTTGTTCATTAAATTCCTAAAAATGATTGTTTAGCACTAAGGTAATTTTATTATTTAGCGACATCTTCTACAAAAATAACCCCAAAAATGATGGATAGGTTATTGTAGAGTCACAATCCCTTATCATTTAACTCTCAAATATTAGTTTGGAGGTGTATAAATTTGTTTGTGATAAGAATGGTGTATTTATGGTTGTCTGCAAAGGTTTTTTTTTGGTCCAACTTTGTAAAAATCAACTATTGTGGCTCAAATATATTTAATCCTATTCTAATATATTTAATGATCCTAGGTTTAAACTTGGGAAAAATAACTAACTAAATGTTTGTTGATATCTAAATCTAACCACACTTTAAAAATGGTGATTTAACTAATTTGCATACTACAATTGCAAAGAAAATAAACCAAATTAAATCACACTTGAATAAAAGTAAATGTATTCTAGTCAATATAGTCCATTTTCAATCACACTTCATCAAACTTACAATCCCCATTTCTCTACTATAAACTAATAAGATAAACACAAATCTATTCCTAAATTCACTCAAAATAATTTATACCAAATTAACGAAGAACAACATTTAACTAAGAGATAAAACTTAAATGAATTAGATATGTAACTATATAAAATGATTAAACTTGCAAGATGGAAACAAATGCTAAATTAATCTAAAATACAATTGGAACTCAAAAAATTAAGTAGACACACAAAATAGAAATAAACATACATAAAGATCACCTTCCTTTCACAGATTAAGCCTTGCTCTACCACCACATGGATCTAAAACTATATGGATCCGTATCATCTTAAAATGGAAGCACTTCCATTTTTGTAGGTTTAGCACCCTCTTTTAGTGCATTTACATGATAGACTTGCATTTAGGAATTATCTGCACTTGGAATTAGGGTTAGGATCCTGAGGATTCTCCCTGATTTCCTTGTCTGTGGATCTATTTTCTAGGTTAGACCTATGTATTGGTCCTCCTATCCTTCATCACATCTCTTCTAGGCCCCTGTGCTTGTTTCCAGCATTATGTTCTATTTTCCCATCTTCCTAGGTCCCTGCCTAACCTGGCAACTGCACTGGCATTCTATGTTGACCGACTTGAAACCTTAGGCCAGGGTCGAGGTTAAACCTAACCTAGGTCAAGGTATAGGTTGACCTTGACCTGTGTCAGGTTTTGGTTCCCGCTTTCAAATTTGGATCATAAAAGGGTCCTAAATCTAAAATTGGCCTCTGGATCTGAATGCAGAAGGGGTTTCATTCAAATTTAATTAAATGCATTTCATCCTTACTTGGTCATTGTGATTGGACCATGATTCGAGGTGAAATTTCAATTATGGGCCCTTGCATTTCCCTAGGAGGCTTACCTTGAAATCTCTATATAAGCACTCTCTTTTGCCTTCATTTGGATATTACGATATCATGACATTATGATGACATAACATGATTAGGAGATGATGATGATGCAAGAATGCAAGAGGATGATATAGGAGGACAAGATATGACGATGCCTTAATACACACAAGCATTTTGTGGACAAGGTATTATGGATGTTTATTGGAGCAAGAAAGAGTTCTTCCTTCCTTCCTTCTTCTTTGATCTACCATTTTCAACATTCAAGCATTCAAAAGATACTATAATGGGGTAGCAACTATGGATTGTGAGTTTGGTAGGAGTACTTTAGCCTTGGGGGATTGGTGTGATTTCTTTATCATATTCAAATCTATGCATTTCTCTCTCATTTCAATTCATGCTAGGGTTTCAATCTAGAGGATTAGATCTTGACATTGCACATTCAAAACTCTTCCTAAGAGCAACACACACACATATTCTATTACATCCAGCTATTCATGGAGGTGGAAACCACCAAAATGGGGGTTTGAATAAGGAAAAACCCTATATAGCCACCCTAAAACATCATTTTCAGATATATACATCCGTTGTTTTGGGAGTTGCAGAGCAAATTCGAATACCCTTTTCGACCAACTTTCAGGATCCGCAAACATAATTTTCGTCGGAGCAGTGCAGGTCAATGTCATCATTTTGGGGTAAAATTGCACCCCCACATTTGGGTCAAGGTAAACCTAACTCAGAAAGGAAAAATATTTATGGGTTTTCTCCATCTCTGTGTTTCTATTCCAGATCTGGTTGCAAAATTTCTAGAAACTCAACACATACATGAGAAGACATGATTTTCCAGATCTTCTATATTTTGAGGTATGTATTTTATTCCATTATTCTTTGAAAACATTTCCATATTTACATTCCTTATCATTACAATTAAATCTAAGTGGTTAAATGTGGCATAGGGTCTCTTTTATGTGCAAATCCCCATTGTTCAAACCCTATTTAATGATCTCCATATTTCCCCCTCTATAGGATCAAATAATTTTTCTCCTTATTTGCATCGAATTGACACCAAGAGGGGGTATACAATAGATATTTCAACAAGAAATTGAAAATTAAACTTGAATTCAAATTTTCAAATTCCTAACTTAAGACTATCTAACTACCAAAATTATATTGGTCTTGTTTTGAAAACATAACTGAAGAATTAAAGAGACTTCTCAATGGAACTGAGATTAGCATGATCAAATCAAGTTTGGAGCACTAAAAATTTCATCTAAAAACATCCTAAACAAATAGAGGACCTTAGTGCTATTGTATGGAATGAGGGGTTTTGTCATAATCATGGGTTGGTGAAAGTTTTAGCTCAATACAAACCAATGATGTTACTTTTCCACTTGGACAAACCCATAGTGAGGCAATATTGAATTGCAACTTGAAACACAATTACAACATCATAAGATTCAAATTTAACAACTGATCAAATACAAAGGAAATGATTGAATCAATCAAATATAAATGACATATCATGCAATCATTTCATAGTTATTGTTAGAATGAATTTAGAATAACTGAGAGGGGAGGGGTGAATCAGTTATCCTCAGGTCTAGATGTAGTAAAAAAAACTTTCTGTATTTCAGATCTACTTGGCAACAGTAGCATAAGTCAACAACTTTAATCATGCAGTTTACTGTCAATTAAAATTAACTTGTAGAAACATAACAGTAAAGTAAACCATAAGCATTCACACAAGTTGACACAAGTATTTAACGTGGAAACCCAATATGGGAAAAACCACTAGTAACATGCTACCAAGTATTCACTCTTCTGAAGTGATGCCCTGTGAGGAGCCA
Organism: Thuja plicata; assembly: GCA_018584345.1. NCBI lineage: Eukaryota > Viridiplantae > Streptophyta > Pinopsida > Cupressales > Cupressaceae > Thuja > Thuja plicata. The sequence continues at coordinate 203,032 of MU225176.1, read as the reverse complement.
ACCCTATAAAAGGTTACAATAACACACTGCTAGGTGTGACTTGGTTAAAGGATTTAATCACCCTGTCAGGAGTGGCCTTGTTAGAGGACTTAGAACATTCCAATCTGAATGTCACCTTGTTAGAGGATTTATACAAATGACTGTTAGGTCAACCTTGTTAAAGGATTTAACTGATACAATGGTTAGAAAGTAATCAACAGTTGTGATTTGGTACATACAACTTACTTTGCAAATTCAGATCTAATTACAGCTCTGATGTTAACTTACTGGATAGCCTGCATTGTCATTTCAAACTTCTGATCTGCTTGGAAATCCATCAAGCAATCACACATGTAGCTCTCTGCTTCTGTATTCAGCCTTCTCTGCCAGATTATGCTAAACAGTAAATCAACTATGCAATTCTTTTGCATCCACTTTTCATTCAGCAGCACTTCAACATTCTGCATCTTCAATGAATAACCCCTGAGGTT